>WEDG01000476.1:0-229926 GCA_017591395.1 Schistocephalus solidus
CGTGTGCTTCCGTTCAGTTACGTATTGCTATAATGAGCCCGGTCCTTGCAACAAAACTGTCAAGCATCAAAAGCATAAGATAGGCTGCTAATTTTAGCCACAACAACACAGAGCTGTGCCTTTAATGAATTCGCTGAGTTGCCATTCTACCCTACACTTGCCTTTAGAAGCCTCAGATGTACATCACCAAGGCTTACAGACGTCATTCGACTTTATGTCTTTGAACTTTTGCGCATCTAAGCTGATCTTGATAAAGATTCATTTTGGATTTGGTAAAGCGTATTTTACGTTGACTGCTTCAAAGGGACTTTAACTAAAAGGGCCCGTTTATAATACTTGCTTCCTTTTATCATATCCTCACAACAGAAAGGGTCCTAGCAATAATACAAATTATATTTTGGCTTCTCTACTTTAATATATCATCTGTAGTAGACGATTTTG
Organism: Schistocephalus solidus; assembly: GCA_017591395.1. NCBI lineage: Eukaryota > Metazoa > Platyhelminthes > Cestoda > Diphyllobothriidea > Diphyllobothriidae > Schistocephalus > Schistocephalus solidus. The sequence goes on from WEDG01000476.1 coordinate 442, forward strand.
AGGTGTCTATTCACGCAGAGTTTTCCGACAGACCGATTCCATAATTCAGGATTGGTACATCCCGAGGAAAGGTTTCATGTTTTTGCTGAGGAAGAATGATGCTGTGTAGTAGCAAAACTACCAACTCGTGCAACGAGGGAGCCGATTACCCGGTTTTCACGCCAAATACCGCATTAAAAACCGGTATATTAATAATAATCGATGTTCATTTTACCGACGCCTAGAAAATCCGCAGAGAGTGGCGACGATCCAACTTGAATTAACATGCGTGACAAGATTTTCGCGATGACTACAGGCACTTAAGCTGATCCTTTTTAAAATCGATGGTGTACAGTTCTATGCTTAGATGTTTACATTAAAACCAGACTTGTTTAAACAGAGCTTGGGTAGAACGTAATATGCGAGACCAGCTCAGAGGAGACAAAGGACAGGTCAGCGTGTAATAGGCGACCGTGCTACATGCCGACAACCCCAACCCTATTGATTGTGTTTTGTTGGCGTTAGTCTTCGTTGCCGGGTTAGTAGGGTCACACAAGAGTTCGATGGCGGTAGGAGGACTGACGTATCGGGTCGAACGTCAACTTTTCAAGCGGCGACTATTAGGAAGCTGCGGCAGTTTCAAATGCATCCCTGCCGATGTGTGCTGAGTTGGACAATGAGGTATAGTTACGTAGTACAAAAAGCTAACCCTCCATCAGTTATAGTTAACGGACTCACTTTGGATAATTACATGTCTCGCAGCATAATCCATTTTGACGTGAGATTTCACCTTTTAGGTCAGGAAAAGAAGCGCCACAAGATGTGTGGACTCTCAAGCCCATCACGGTCTTGTGATAAAACGGATTGTATTGAGTTTGCCTTTTCCTCAATAATCAAAGTGGCTTCCTCTAGTCACCATGATCTGACCCGGAATTCTGAACGCTGGCCAATTGACACCTGAAGGTTCATCGTAAATAAAATTTACCATGATCTGCTGTGCTTGGACAATATGCCAATAGTCGCCCTCCCAAGCGTTTACATGTTCATTTTCGAAGTAGACAAAAATTATGGCGCATTAAGCTGGCAAATTTTCGCATCAAGGAGAACTTTCTGTTTACTCTGGACAACCTAATGTCACTACGTTGGTTTAGTGCTTATAGGAAAATTGAAGGCCATATCTGAGCATCATTTCCATTTACCTGTCGGATTCAGAAAGACAGCAGAGGTGTAGCGAAATTCCCCGTGGGCATAGTTTACAAAGATAACGGACATGCCGTTCTGGTGTCAATTTTACGCCTGCCTGACGGGAGAACATCCATTTACTGGTTTCCGTTTTCACAGTAGGCCTTTTTCAACCTCCTCCCCTTTCCACACGCCCGGCTCCAGAAACAACCATGCGGGCCAGGTTTTGCTCTTTGATGAGCGGAGAGTTTATGAACTGAGCATTATCTGTTGAACGGCATTACCGGGTAGGAGATGGTGGCTAATTACACAGTTCTGTCATGCTACCTCGGACGCATACTGGAAACGGAAGAGTAAGGCGAGCTTGACGACGGATAAGAAGAGGTGGAAACAGGACAGGAAGGAAGAGGAGGTGATGGCTGGAAGAAGGGAAACAATATGCTGTCCATTGAGCCCCCTTTAAAATCACTGGACGTGAAAGGATTTGGGCAGGTGTTTTGGGAGTAACGAAGCTTAGTACAGACTGTCGGCGCCTTACGCAACGGTTAGGAATTGTAATTGTGCGTTCGATTGCATTCCTCCAGGTATTTTCAACTGCCATGCTTTGAGGCTAATTGGAAGCCGAGGATTTGTAGAAAAATTTCGGCCTAAGAAAACAGATATCAGTGTGAAATATTTAAACATGTATAAGCATCGGACAAAATTACAGCTTCTCAAACACTTTTGCTAACACCCGTGAAACTTTGAAAACCGTCATCACAGTTAAAGCAGAATTTGGACATCAGGGAGATGCTGTCATTTTTTTTCCCAAGATTGATCCGTCTATCCTCCTATGAGGACTTTTTTGACTATCGACTATCGTGCTTCGAGTACGGGCCCAAACGCAGAAATTAACAGAAAGAAAATGAAAACATTTGGGTCCACTTTTTCAGGATGGTGGGTCGGGTGCACTTCATTTGGAGGACAAAAGAAGGAAGGCGATGAAACGGATGTTGCCACGCGCTGCAGTCCAGGGACCGCCTGCTGACCCATGTTCAACCAACCGGTTGTAACGAGGACAAGGTGCGAATTCACCCCGCTGGGAGACGGCAAAACTCTGATACTGAAGGCAGCCGTGGTTGGCTGTTACTGACGCTCCCGTATTAATTGTGCAGCAGGCGATATCTGGAGGTGGTCTTCTCTCCTTACGTTCACACTCGCCTCCCCTAGTCGAGATTCAGAGGCACAGCAGGTGGTAAGTGATTTCTATCACCTCGCCGAGGCTAAGCCTCATATCACGGAGCCCTCAAGATGAAAATGATAACTTCAACACCTATCGGCCATTTTATGCGTGACCAGCGGTCAACATATCTACTGATAAGGTCCGCCCAGAAGAGCAGACTTTTTCACCTGACGTTTTGGATGGGTCTAAAGTTTAAACCCTATGAGGGAGTCAAGTTTCGTCGACTGAGGACTCCCTCAAGAGGATAGCTCGATCGTTTGAAGTCACGACGCCTCCCGCAGCCCCATGAGGTCGGTGCGACAATAACGCTAGAATTTTATTTATTGTGTGAGTAGGCGAAACTGTAGCTCTCTACTCTCTTTCTGTTCCGATGACCAGACAAAGTCAAGACTTTTGAATATGATCTTGGGCACAATGGCTAGCCGTCCGTATGTGCACGCCCTAAACAAACCATTTAATAACTACTAGGCCTCGATAAATCAGTGTGTAATCAAATTCTCGCACACAATGTTGATTTTTGGACAGCGTGTGGATCCCAACACAGCCTTCCATGTGATAGAAGCGAACAGGCAGAGATACACGAAGCCATTAAAGAGGAGAAGTTGTGATCGCTATACCAAAGAAGTTTATTGACCTCGAAGTTTGGATTATGGTTCAAACCCATCATCAGGAGACAGTCGTATCTGCGAATGTTACTGAAGATGGGCTCGAGCGAAGCATTCAAAACGTCAGCCCAATAAACTTCTTGTTAACGATCGCATCTTCTCTCTGCCTTTCGTGTGATCTATTGTGTCCCGCAAACTACCTTAAGATACTGGGTCAGTTTCCCGCTAGCAACAGCAGAAACTCCTGCCACCAGGTTACAGAAGCTGGTCTTGTGCGCAGCGAAGTACCTCACACAAGCTCATCCCTTACCGCAGCCAAATGTCGATTGACTGCATGCAGTTCTCCGCACCCTCACACCTCTTCCCTACCACGACTCCATTTTAAACTCTAATGTCTCCTAACTCACTGTCTCTTACTGCCCGCCCCTCTCAACATTTTACTTCTATCTCATTGCCGTACAAATGTACTGACCTGACCAGAATGTACCGAATGCATATTTATGCTCGCCAACTGGTCTTCTAGAAAACCATTCATAGTAATTTCTGCACGACTAAAAATACTAACTTTATTAACTTCTATAGTCCTCAAACAACTAAGCTTCTCCCACTGTCAAATTGAGTCGACGCAGCTTTAACTCTCCACAATGTAGTTTTCCAGACCGGTTAACTACTCCTCCTATTCGTAACATTGGGGACGTCTGCCTGGATAGCATACGCGTAAGGCGAAAGTTCAAATTCAGCAAAGAGAAACTTTTACACGAAAAGTATTGTTATAGAATCAAATATCAACTCTTTTTATAGTCTTTTTGCGTTGGCACCCGCCGCTACATTACTAAGTAGTCGAGACATTCCGAACGCCATCCACATGCAGTCGGCTAATCAACAACTGAGGCTGTAATCCAGTCAGCTCTAATTTGACAGAGAGGCTGACCATTGACTAGTAAAAAGTGGAATCGTGTCCTGTCCTAGGGAGTGAACCACGCCGAGATAAAGGGGTTATTTTTACACGAAAAGAGGGACGATGGTCGAGTGAGCATGCCCACTAGTTGCCAGGCCACTTCGAAGTTGGAAAATCAGTTAAGTGGTTCGTAAGAGGGTCTCATTATCCACTCAGAGCGAATTCGTCCTTCGGCTGCCGTTGGATAGTGTTCACACTGTCTCAGTTGAGTAGAGTCCAGGCCCAAATCTTACGACTAGGCGAGGATTGGGGAGACACGATGTCCATTTGAAGAGGATTAGGTGATGCGTGTAAGAGTTCACTGTCACCGACTGGCATGTGAGCCAAGTCTAATCATCCGTGTGAGTAGGACACGTGAGGGAGGAACGTTTACAACTCAACGACTGGTTAAATGTTGTCCCCATTTTTAATTGGTGAAGACTTTTTGGATAGGAGCGACTACAGTGACTTTAAAAGTATTCTTCGAAACATTGCCAGGAAAAACTGTGACGGATAGTCAAGTAAAATCGTCTCTCTCAGAACAGCCCTAAATATGCAATTTGCTTGGCAGAATGTGGTTAATGTTTTTAGATATTGTTTTCTTAAGTCAAACAGGGTTTTCTGACTTTTCATTATTTTGAATGATAAGCAAAAATGTAAAAATGATGCAGGAGTTTACTCTGTTGATCTCTATGGCTTCTTGAAAAGCCAGATAGCATTTATGACGAACTCACAGGCTTGACTGGAATTCCTTTAAATCTACAGTAAAGTCAAGTAATTATATGCTTTTGAATGGATAGCTGTCAGTGGAATGAAAACGTGCATGCCAAATAGATATGTCGGCTGGACTTACCATAAAAAGCTGAAAATCCAGAAATTTTGCAATTTTTTTGTGAAACCATTGAATAAATATTAGAAAGTATTGTGATGATAGTGCTTATTATTACTAGTGTTCAATTTCCACTTTGTCTATATGAGATGGAAATGGGACTAGCCAACACACTGTTTGAAGCCCTGAAAGCATACACGCACGGTTTTACTCCTAAACCCAGTTTAGGTTCTCTCACTAGGTAACGCGAAACAGCAAGCAATGATAGTTTTGAGGAATTTACTGACTGCTTTATTCTTGTCATACCTCAGACTGGGGTAAGAATAACGGAGATTGACCGGTAATTAAGTACGTTCTGAACGACTTTAATTCGATTCGCTTCCCATACGGCCGTACCCTTTTAGGCTTAGGGAAGTGATTGAAAGCGGCTTTAGGATTAATAATCTGAAATTGAACAGCAGGACCTCTTGATTGTTTGAGATAAACTATGCTAAGTTGGGTTACTGCTCAAAGCGCCTGCTTTTGCTGACTCCGCTAGGCAAGTTCGTCCCTGCCGGAGGATCGTAGTTCACAAGCCATTTTGTACGAAGCCTCCACCGCAACCTCTAGGGAAAAAGAGTAGAGAGAGAAAGAGAGAGAGAAAGACAGACAGATAGACAGAGCATACAGAGGCTAGAATTCAGATGATGCCAGTTGGGGTTCGTTTGTTTTGCCTTGCTGCCAAACAGACTCTAATTTTACCATGCACTTCCCTGCTCTCTTCCCTGCTCGGCATCCCCGCCGTCGCTGCATCTGTGAATACCCCTTTCACTGTCCGATCTCGGTCCGGGAGGTGATTTATCAAGATGGACATTTGCGCCGGGAGGCGCTGCCTCTGAGAAACCAAATGGAGGGAGAGGGTGGGAGACAGGCTAGTGAGCGAGTAGGCAGGTTTTAGGTCTGCATGATGAGCAGATGTCCTAACGGGATAGCGACTGTAGGGTGCTGGGTTACACGCCAGCAGTAGCAGTTGTGCGCTAAGTGCTCTGAGAGGGCCATATAACTTCGGGTGGGGTGGAGGGACGATGGACAGGACAGGTAACGATAATTTAGTGGCCCGTGGAAGAGCAGTTTGAACAAATTGGTGAAGCCACCATCCAGTGCCTTAGAGACCCGGAGCGTAGGCGGAAGCATGGGGGAGGAGGAAAGTTTGTGGCGGTAGAAGGTTAAAATACACATCTTGCTGGATTTTGCGCCCGGGGCGCCTCAAAATGAACCTGCAGTGGAGGATAATAATTTAAAGTGACACATCGAGTAAGAAAACGGATACTGAAGGGGTGAGGGTGGAAACACGATAGCCAGTGGGAAACGTGGAAAAGAAGATAAACTTTTTCCGTCCTTACTCCAACACGAGAGTTCATTGGCACGGATAAAAACACAGCGTTACCCAGAGTGAATGGCCACATACAGCAACACCTATGTTACCTCAGAAAAATACCGAAAAGACCCTTAAACGCCAACCACAGCGAGGAGAGGTGGATATTTAGGCATCAGAAGCAAGGAAGAAGAGAAGGGTTAAATAAGATAACAGCTTGAAAAGGTCTCTACTTTTGGCAGTACCGTACTGTCTCTTTTTAGAAGATGATTACTTTCGTCAATCTGCGGATTCTTGTTATCTTTTTGTTCAGTCCATTTTGCAGGCGTCATGAAAAATATAATGGCTAAGAATAAATAATTTACGCTTGAATTTTCTTGATAAAAATTAGTACATAATAGAGCAAAACCTAACAAGAAATCTTGTTTACCAAAGCAGTAACGTTGCACTGAGGGTTTGGGTTAAAGTTACTTTCCATAGAAGGACTACAGCAAATGCAAATTTTGTGTCTGGAAAATAAAAATAACCAGGGTAAGCTAAGATAATCAGACTGAGGGGTAATAAGCGTGGAGATAGAATTAATTATCGGGAGGAAAAAGCAAGCTGGTAAAAAGTTGAAAGAAAGAGCAGTCACTCCTAGGAAGAAGAGTGCGGTCGGTGGAAGAAGTCTATTGTCTTGAAGTTTTCGGATTCTCCCTTGAAATCACCACCGAAGACCATCACAGATAAGGCTGTTAGATGCACAAAGAAGGCAGTATTTATAGGAGACAATCACAATTTAACTACATGCATGCGTAGAAGTAGCAGCTCCCTTGTTCATCGTTGAGGGTATACATTTGATGAGATGATTGTTTGACACAATGTACCTGAGCCATTATTTGTTGCTAGCTCATCGCCGTATTCATTTATCGCTGTCATTCAGAGCTATTGGTTGCTCGCGCTCTGTCAGCGTGACTAGAATCTCAGCACGGAATATGAGCGTGGAGGGTAATTGCGCTTGCTAATCGACTGCCGGCTGGAGTTCCATAAATAAAAAGCACCTCATGGCCCAGGCGGTTCTTATTTGTTACGAGAATCCCGCTCTCACCAAGCCTGGGAAAAGTGACCGGGTCCCACCGAATAAACAGCGACCCGAGCTAGCATCCATTTTTCCTCCTTTAAAATTTCCCGCCGACGTAGTTGCCCGGTCCACAACTTCACCAGAACCAGTAAACAACTCCTGACGTGTCCCGCTGCTAGTGGTGGTCTTTCAGCCACAGTACCGGGTGCCCTGCTAGTTCCTTCCTGTCTGTGAGCAACTCTCACCTACCTGTTTATGAGGAGGAGGAGGAGGATGCTGAAAATTTTTCGAGACGTTCCTCATGTGCGTCAGAGCTTTGGTCTTTCATTTTCCTTTGGAATTTACCGGTTACGTATGCTGTTTAGATATCTATTCGCTCTCGACTATCCGTTAAAGATAATTTACTTCACCAGCCTTGTCATGTGGTTCACTTTGGTGGCCCTCAACCTGAAAAGATTCAGCGCCCTTAAAGTAACTGAGTTTCCAACTAATTGGGTTGCTGTTGTTGAAAATCAGCACTTACTTAGTAGGTGTCTTTTTACCTGACACTTTCGATTTCAGACTCTCAAATTCTTCGCAGCAGAGGAAGGCATTAGGGAAAGCTAACTGACAGTTTTCTTCCTTCTTCGTCGTAAATTGTACGTCAAAGAATACGGGGTTGAGATATTTTTTGACTGACAGCACCCCATCCCATTCGATGATGATGAAGGGATCATTCGCGCATCGAGCCCTGACTTCCGATCGACTGCTAACTGAGAACCAGCGGCTCCAACCGTTACCCAATCGCCTCAGGTAGGAGTTCACAAATCGGGGAATTCATTCGAGTGCTCGCATTGTGCCCCTAAAGCAGGCCACCTAGTCGATACGCTGGACCAACGTGGAGGCCCAATCAGGGAACGGCATGCATTATTCGAAATAACGAATGCCACCTAAGGGGAATGTGGCGGAACGCACAGTGGCAGACTCACGCCGCGCCCGCCACCTTCTATCAACACCGCCGCCGGCCTTTTTAACTCTGTCCTGACACCGGACCAGGGTGGAAGTAAGGGAGGGGGTGGAGGAGAGAGTGCGGTAGATGCCGGTATGTCGACTATCATTCTATAGGAATTCTCACGCAAATAATCGTCTCTTCGCTCATCCTGCCGTGGAGGATTCGGCGGATATTGTAGGCATTTCTTCGGATACGATAAATAAATGCCTGTTGCAGATGGAGTACGGCTGTACTGGATTGGACTGTCTACCAGTAGAGGGCACAAAACCTATCAAAGGATTGTCAATCCTCTGTACCATGTTGGTCCAGTTAATCGTAAAGAAAAAGTGAATGTTACACCTATTGATTGCAATGCGTTTTGCAATGTAAACTTTCGATGAAAAATCGCTACTCCAATGATGCATTGCGAGAGTCGAAGAATCCCTCTTGGACCAGTTCTCTGTTCTTCAAAAATGGCGCTGCCCCCCACCCAGCGAGTCTCCCAGACTCACTCAAAAATACTCACTTCAAGAGTGCTATTCCAGTCTCTTGGATAACATGGCCGGCTAATCAAACACATTCTTGAATAAATGTAAGAGGATATGTCCCCAGCTTTTGGTGTCAACTGCCTCGTTACCGTCATTTCGTAGAATCAGTCACAACTTACTTCACTAAGCCCCGAAATTGTGTAAAACTTGAAGCTCTACGGAGTAAGTTACGAGCTAGTAAAGTGAACTAAAGGAAAACTTTGGATTTGGCTCACTGATCCTGCAGGCAGTCATAAATTCCTTAGACATTTTACACGATCTGTCCTATTATTTTCCCTTTATTTGAGGGAAAGTTCACTGTGTACATTTGTACTGTTAGGAGCTCATAAAACAGTTACTGCAGACACAATTCGGCATAGTAATTTTAACTCGTTAGTACAAGGAACTTCCTCGACCATTAAGTGTTAGCCAGACAGAAGTTGTGTCTTACACATTCACAGAAGGCAGTATAAGTGCAGTTCAACGATTTAGTATAATATTTACCTTTACTTTCAGATTATACTATTTTCGGATATTGGAATGCACAAGTTGAGCTCATCGAACATTTAGCAGGTGGTAGATACCTATCGCGTTGAAAGTAAAGTCATTTTAAATCGTAAATAATGCAAATAATAATATCATTCATGGAGTAATCGATACATTACGATAGCTACGGTACCTTTAGTGAGATGAGCTATGAAGTGTTGGGAAGTCGCTAGGTCAGAAGACGTTTGCTGTGAGCGAGGGAAATACATCAGCTAACGTGAATTCGCGGCGCGAACTCCACCCTCGAAGTGTTGCGTTCATGAGTTTAACCTATGGGCGTTGACTAATATTCTCTACTTCCAGCGAGTAGGTTTCATAGTCTGAAGGACTGCGTACGCAAAATTGTAAGTTAAAGGTAGTGAGGTCTTACTGCTATAAGGGCCGATTGCGGTAGCCCAGTAGTAGGTTGCCTGACGCTAATCTGGAGATTTATGGCTTAGTACCGTTGCACATCGAATTTTTTTATCTGTGCGATTCCCTCTACTTGTTTACACCGTAGGTCTTTTTAGATATCTGGAGTACAAGCGAATTAGTATTTGTTCCAGCCAAGATTGATGATCAGCGAACTAACGGTCTCAAGCATCTTAATCTAAAATACTACCGAAAGTATGCATTTATTGTACATTCGTACATTCACTTTGCCCATTCAATAATTCAGCAGCCGGAGGGATTTCCGGATGCCACAAGTGTCTGTAGACAGTGTCGGTTTCACTTGGGTATGCAAAGGCATTGGGATGATTAACGAGCCACCCACTCGCAAGTGAGCAAAAAATTCGCAGAAATAGGTGTGTAATGAACAGCCATCCGTTAATGCAGGGGTCGGCAAACTTTTCGGACTATTAGGCCATTTTAGGAGGTCAAGAAGGCACACTAGGTAAGAAGAAACAAGGTGTCCAAGGAAACGTTTATTATTTAAAAATACAGTACGATCAATGAGAAACATGATGTTCCATGCTTTTAGAGACAGATACAATATTAGGTTCCAATGATGAGGAGTTCAGCAGCAGAGATGTCATTAAGGCGATTGTCAGTGAGCTGAGAGCGCAGCTTGTTGTTACAAAACTTCATTTTGGAGAACAGCTGCTCGCACGAATAAGTGCTGCCACACATTGCGATCACACGCTTGGCACGGGCTAACAACATTGGAAACTGAGCTGGTAGCTGCGCGTCGCTTCTGCTCTGTAGGCATAGTAATTGGGGTTACTGTGCGGGAACTCGATGTCTGTAATATGACCATGAAATAAAATTGCTTCGCACGTCACAGCACACAGCGTGCGCACACACACGCCTTGACCCCGGTAAGAGGTGAATGAAAACCGAGACCAGAGAGTGAACTTGTTTACAACACAGCATTTATCATCCCTCCCCGGTCAGGCGCTTCTGGTTCATACAAGAGCCTGACATCAGTTGTAAAATAAACACGAGCCACAGCAGGCTGCAACCAGCAGTAATGAAGGCGAACAAAACCGCGACAATTCAATTAGGCCGGATCCAGCAATAATTAACTAGGGGGCGTAAGGCTGGACTGAAATACTAACTAGGCCGTATCTTGCCTAAAGTCTGGAGTTTTGCAGACCTCTGCGTCAGTGCACAAATGAAGTAAATATGGTTTCATTCCTGCCCGTATTTCTCAGAAGTACTAAACATAACGGGCCTGCTACATTTATACAAAGTAACACTTATTGCGATATTAACACATGGATTCGTACATGAGCTCAAAGCTTCGAATAATAAACAAAATTGTCCCGATGCTCGACCAGACTTCTGTTTTACTCATAAAACATCTGGGAACTTAACCTCACATCGATTCATGAACAATTTGAACACGACGCGCATTGGACAGCTCGCAGCTGGAAGATATTCTCTCCACTCGAGAGGCAGCAACATAGAACAGTGTTGCCTTTTTAATTTCCTCAGAAATTCATCAGCTAACTTGGATTAAATCGGTATATTTTGAAGGCCTATAGGCACAGATATAGAGTTGATATGCATATTTGGGTTGAATTCTCTCACCCACAGCGAGATAACCGCGTAATGTTCATCAAAGCTGCTGACAGGCAGCCAGTAATGTCTAGGGGGTACAGGTTACGAGAGTTTGCGACCGTCGATTTCGACGAGGTCACCGTATGCTCCACACCAGGAGGTGCAGGGACGGTGACTTGCGCGTAATTAGTTTTTAAATGATAGTAGCCTTGCGCTGCAGTTGCACGCTCCCCTCCTCCCCCACATGAGCCCGGTCTCAAGACAGAGTCAAGAAGACCAGAGATGGGAGATGGCGCAGGTGGCTGGCACGGCCGGAACCGCCTCTGGGTGAACCACCACACCTGGCTCGGATCCCACGGGTAGAGTGCCATGAAGGCCACATTAAGAAGGAGCCATTGCAACCTGACTCTCAGTCCGCCAGTCAGCCACTCCACACAAAAACACATTGGGCTGACCACGCGGTCCGAGTTATCCCGTCCGTTGGCAACCTTCCAAGCCACGGCTTTTAGCGCACCGTGATAGTTTCAAGCGCGTCCGATTGTTTAATGTGAGGAACATGCGCTGAGCTGTCGACCTCACTCTCTCCCCTACCCCCACCATCAGACCACCGTCCGAGCCGGTCAGTTGTCTGATGTGGGAGTGAGCGCATTGGCTGACGGATCAGCGTACCCGTCTTCGCGCGCCACAGCACAACCTGGCCCCCATAACGCACACACCAGGATTCAAAAACTCAGGGGATATGGAGCAGCCATCGCCATCTGACTCCCAGTCCACTGGTCAGCCAATCGACACACACAGCACATACACTGAGCTGACGGCGTGGTCTGGTGGAAGCGTCAGATTGGCAGACCTCCCAGCCATGGTTTCTAGGAAACATGGATAAACTCTAGTAAATGGGGATTGTGAGGGTGTTGTCTATGTATTGGTGTAGGTAGTGTGCGCTGATGTAGCTTAGCCTCCGGTGCTTTACTGGAGGTTGGCGTGGAGGCGCATGTGTCCTAATAGGCCCATGCGGTGTGTAAATGTGCGGGAGCAGTGAGGGCAGTGAAGGCGGGTGCGTCGATTGTATGTCGGAGCCCCAGGCACTGGTTCACCAGCCTCCGTGCGATGGATTCGCAGGTGACCGACCAGGCCGATGCGTGAGTTGAAGTTGCCGGCGCAGTGTGGGCAGGAGAAATCGGAAGAGGCTGGGGGGATATCATTCATGGTAGTGGGGTTGGCAGGGGCGCTAAGAATGGCAGGAGCGGAGGTTGTGCATTGTGTATCGGTGTTGTCGGCATTGTGGTGTATTCCGCTGTCATGGATGCGCATGTGACCGAATAGGCCCATACGATAAGTGAATCCGCGGTGACAGTGAGGGCAGTGGAGGCAACGATCTCTGCTATGTGATGTTGCTCCAGGCACTGGCTCACCGGTCTCTGTACGATGTATTCGCAAGTGACCGAGCAGGCCGATGCGTAAGGTGAATGTGCGGTCGCATTGAGTACAGCTTAGGAGAGATTCCCCCCTCGCTGATGGTGGTGGTGGTGGTAGTCAAGGCGAAGGCTGTGGTGGTTGCGGTGGTGGGGGTAACAGGCGATGAGTAGATGGATGTGGTCTATATGATGGTGGGAGTAATGGAATTGATGCCAGGAGTGAAAGTGGGGGAGTCAGAAGGGGGGTTGGCAGAATTTGACGTAGAAATTTGAATTGTCGGATTGTTGGTGCATTGCGTCCAAAGATGTCCGACCAGGTCGATTTGCGCGCGGAAGATGCGCTGACAGCGCGGGCATGTTGCCAGGGCCTGGGCATTGGCGGTGTTGGTCCGGGGCGCTGGTGACTTTCGTGCCGCTCTTTTGGCCTTGGCGTCGGCAATCCGGTTGGCCTCTTGATTTTTGAACCAGTCTTCACGGTTTTTTTCCATGCCGGTCTATCCTGGGTGAGGTCCTCCTAGGTCGCCCGGTTGATCTGCAGTTGCTTCAGCGATTTCTTCAAAATGTACTTGTAGCGTCGTTTTTGACCTCCCTGCCAGCGAGAACCCGTAGCGACATCTCCGTAGAAAAGTCATTTGGCTAGTCGCTCGACGTCCATTCTTACCAGGTGGCCGCTACATCACAGTTGCACTTGCCTCAGCATGGCATGCATGCTGAGGAGTTCGGTCCGCTCCAGGACATCCGTGTCCGGGATCCTGTCTTCCCATTTCAGCTTCAGTATTCTGCTGAGGCAGCTGAGATGAAAGTGATTCAGCTTCCTGGCTTGGTTCGAGTAGATGGTCCAGGCTTCCGCTCCGTAAAGGATGCTCTTCAAGACAACGGCCTTGTACATCTTCAGTTTGGTGTTCAGGTGAATACCGTGGCGATTCCACATGGAGGCCTGCAGCCGGCCGAAGGCCTGACTAGCTTTGGAGATCCATTGGGCAACCTCGTCATCGATTGTCGTGTTGCGCGACATCGTGCTTTCTAGATAAGCGAAATTTTTCACGTTTTTGAGTTGAGCACCGTTGACATTGATTCGAGGAGCATTGTATTCCGTGCTGGGGGGCGGCTGGTGTATGACAACCGTTTTGGCTGTACTGATTGTTAATCCAAAATCGGCGCAGCCTTTCGGCGAAGAGGTCCATGATCCTTTGCATGTCCTCCTGCATCACGGTGTTAAGGTCGCAGTCGTCCGCGAAGAACAAGTCATGGACTGTAGTCGTAGACACGCGCGTTGGAGCCTGCATACGCCGACTGTTGAGAAGGGGCCCGTCAGTTCTGTAGGCGATGCGGATACCAGGCTGCTCATCACGGTAGGCGTCCATCAGCATAGCCGAGAACATGAGACTGAAGAGGGTGGGGGCCATTACGCAGCCCTGCTTCACTCCTTTGGTCACTGCGAATGCTTCAGATAACGTCCCGTTGTCAGTGACGCGCGCCGTCATCCCGTCATGAAGCTGACGCACCATGTGCGTGAACTGCTCAGGACAACCGAATTTCTGCATGACTTTCCACAGTCCATCACGATTCACCGGGTCAAAGGCTTTCGTTAGATCCACCCAGGTAGTGTATAGGTGAGTTCGCATCTCTTGACACTTCTCTTGTAGCTGGCGGGCGGCAAAGATCATATCGGTTGTTCCGCGGTGTCGGTGGAAGTCACATTGGCTTTCCGGGAGCAGGCCTTGCTCTAGGTGACCGTTAAGACGATTGAAAGGGATACGGGCGAAGATCTTCCCGGCGATGTTGAGCAAGGATATACCTCTGTGATTATCATAGAGTTGCCGGTTCCCCTTCCGTTTGTAGAGATGGACGATGGTCGCGTCTTTGAAATCCTGAGGAACTTGTCCTTGGCGCCACATCTCCTGGAAGAGTGTTAAGAGTTCTGCCATCAGCCGGGGCCCACCGTGCTTGTAGACTTCCGGTGGGAATTTCGTCGGATCCCGGTGCTTTACCGCTGAAAATCTGCTGCACGGCCTTTATGGTTTCTGGTAGGGAAGGCGGCAGATCCAGGTCATTGTTCGTGTCCACTTGAGGGAGCCGGTCAATGGCAGCATCGGAGACGGCTGATAAGCAATTAAGGACATTTCGGAAGTGCTCGGCCCTGCGATTTAAAATTTGCGATTTCTCTGTCAGCAGTGTTGTGCCGTCAGTGCTGAGCAGCGGTGCGGTTCCCTTGATACACGGGCCGTAGATGGACTTTATGGCTTTGAAAATGTTTTTCATTTCATTGCGGTCCGCAAACCCCTGGATTTCCTCAGCCTTTTGGATCATCCAGGCATCCTGCATCTCCCACAGCCGTTGCCGTACAAGGCAACGGCATCTGAGAAAGGCTGCTTTGGTGGCGTCAGTGCGAAGGTCCATGTAGGCTTTGTGTGGTCCATTCTTTTCCGCGTGTAAGTTGCTGATCTCGGCGTAATTGTCGTCAAACCAGTCCTGGTGTTGACGGCGTGCGCGTCAGATGACGTTGAGGGCGGTGGACTGGATGACATTTCGCAGTTGACACTATCGTTTCTCCACGGTAGCGTTTTCATCTGGAGCATGCAGGTCCTCCAGTTTCTCGGTTATTTGGTTGCTGAAATCAAAACAGTGAGCAGGCAAATTTAATAAAAGAGTATTTAACTTACCTGGTGGCCTCTTATCTTGGGGTCTTCGTCGGGGTTGCAGTCGGAGCCTCATCTGGGCGATGACGAGGCGGTGATCTGTCCAACCATCGGCATCACGGATCGCCTTGGTTACCAGCACGTCCTGTCGATCTGGCCTCCGGACGGAAACATAGTCCAGCAGATGCCAGTGCCGCGACCGAGGGTGCATCCACGTGGCCTTCTCCCGCGTCGGAAGGCGGCAGAAGGTGTTGGTCAGCAGGAGACGGTGTTCCGCACACATTCGCATAAGAAGGAGGCCGTTATCGTTACAGCTACCGAGACCGTGGGGACCCAACACTCCCTGCCAGGCAGCGTGGTCCGTCCCAACGCAGCAATTGAAGTCACCAAGGACAATTAACTTGTCCTCTTTCGGCACAGTCGCCAGCAAGGCGTGCAGGTTCTTGTAGAATTTCTCCTTCGCCGCATCAGAGCTCGTCATTGGGGGAGCGTAGTCGCTGATGATGGTGGCGAACTGGTCTCCCCGAAGAGGCAGGCGGAGGCTCATCAGGCGATCATTGATACAATGTGGCGGACAGGTCAGATGTCCAAAAATGTCGTTCCGGATTGCAAAGGCAACACCAGCGTCGCGTCGCTCTGCCTTTGGCCGGCCGCTCCAGAAGAAGGTGTAGCCGGCACCTACCTCCTCCAGCTGACCCTACTTAGAGAATCGGGTCTCACTGAGAGCAGCAATGTCCACCTTGTAGCGCGCCAGTTCCCAAACGACTAGAGCGGTCCTTCGTTCCGGCCGGTTGCTCCTAGGGTTGTCTAAAAGGGAACGAACATTCCAGGCCGCTAGTGTGTGGACTCACCCGATTAGCGAGGGGGATGGGGACGGGGGGTATTGTTGTTTGTTTGAGTTTTACGACCGCGTATTTTGCGATCTGCAAGCCGCGGTCGGCTGCAGAAGACGTGATACCCAGCGTTTGTTTAGGGCACCTTTTCTAGCCCCTTCCTCCGCGAGGAGGCAAGCAGTATTGTCCCTAAATAGGGCTGCTCGGACATCCCAAACGGCTGCCGAACTCCACTATGGTTTACGGTTTTGTTTTAGTGGGATAACGACCAAAGTAAGCCTGGGCCGCCTACGGTGTTGCTGTTGCCCCCACCGTAGGACTTTTTGAGAGGGGGGAGGTGGGAAGTTCGGGAGTCCGACATACCGGGTGTGGAGACACACACAACAGCGAAGACTCTCACCTGGTTTAGCCCTTGGTCGAGACGGTTGCCCGGGGTGTGGCCGCTGGGAAGAACCCAACGTCCAGGAGCCACAGTTGAGAGTTGGGTACCAGTTAGAGGCGGCCACAGGAGCATTCACCACCTGCATGAGACAAATTGAGCGACCAAATGCTATCTGTGTTGTGCTTCCCCTAACTAGTACCCCTACACCCCTGTTGGTATATATACCTGATAGGAAGGCTGTTTTTTAATGGCCATACTTAGCATTGCCCGTAATAAAGGAGACTTATTCTGAAATAATTCATCTTTCGTTGCTTTATTTACTCGTTATTTTTCTTTAAGAATCATCCATTTCATCAAACAATTCAAATAAAATAGCTAACTTAATTTTTCAGGTTTTCAGAATTTACCACTTTTCTGAAAACAAAAGTTTTTCTAAGCAACGTTATATAAATTTGTAAACCACGATATGATTTCTTTTTTTTAAAAAAACACCTGCTTCTTTGCTGCTGTAAAACTTTAGAGGAAGCAATGTGTGTTAATTTCATTTAAAGAACCTTTTCTTGTGAAATCAACGAGATTTCATCAGTTAGCCTAGCCAGCATCAAAATAATGAATAAGCATTCACCGATCTTTTACGGGATGCACTCGTACCTTTGTGCCTTTGGATCACTCTTTAACCGTCAAGCAGCCATACAGTGGGTTGTATTATAGGCAGAATGATATAATCGACAAAGCTCAGGGTGACTGAAAGGAAAATATCGGGCTCATAAGCCGTTGACAGCCAGCCATAGCCAATCGCGGTTGCTGCTTCATCCGAAGATCGAATCAGTGACTTACTGATCAGAAGTCCAAAGCTCTGACCATTGACTCACAAGCTCGTCGTCTGGTCGGTTTCAATCGTGAATACTACCAATGCTAGAAAGGTGCTAACCGAGCTTTTATGGGAGCGTTGGGTATATGACCAGGAGGTCAATCCTCGGGTGGGGCAGCACCTGGGTTTGGGTATGGCTGGCTGATGACGATTTATACGCTATAAGTCAGCATTTAAGTCTCCCTGGTCTTTGTCAGTAATGTAATTTTTCTATGTATATATTTAGGAATAGAAGCTCACTGATTGAGGACTGGACTCATTCGTCCCTCTGCGATGGGTTTCGCTCTCGAGCTCCGCCAGCAAACACACAACGGCAGCATTAATAGACAGAACGACATGACCGACAAAAGACAATGGAGACTTGAATGACCATTTTTAGCTTATAAGCCATCAGCAGTTACCATACTGAAGCCCAGGTGATGAGCCATCCGAGGATCGAACCCGCGAACCTTTGGTCGGAAGTCGAACGTTCTAACCATTGGCCATCGAGCCTCAGTGGTGCGCCAACTGGGCTTGAGTGTGGATGGCCAATGACGGCTTATAGGCCGGAATTGGAGATTCCAGTCTTATTGTCGGTAATATCACTCTACCTAGGTATGAAAATCAAGTGTTAATCCAGTTAAAGAAATAGCTAATTAAAACGACGTGCTACTTAAGTTTAGTCTTATACTGCAGCGCGCAATTAGCTGTAGTCAGAATGTCCGAAATTAATCAGCAAAACTCGTAAAAATAGGTAAATTTAGTAAAATTAATGAATCTGCTTTTCTAAAATTATTTTTTCTCTCTTACCTTGACGTGAAAACCTTATTGTCCAAAACCTCTATAATTGGAAAATATATTTTTATTGAATGAACCTGTGAGAACGTGGATAGGACAGATACAGTCCACAAAACCTCGAAAACTATTTGCGTGCTCCGCCTTCTGTGGGATCAGAGTCAAGCTACCTGCTGCATGACTCATTAAAAGTCTTTAATTTATAGCTGCGGGACAAAAGTTTTGTCTACTTAGTTTAAAATGCAAACTACTCCGAATATGAACGAATTCTTAAATGCAGCTTTCCACCTTAATACAAACAAATTTTATTGCTGAACACCATCAAAGTTAAAAAAAGTGTAAATCGCTTAACAACGGAGGTCCATGCGTACTTTTGCAAGCCAAGAATATAGAGACGTACAAAAGATTTGGTAAGGTAAGTTAAGTAACCGGAATTTGTAACACCAATATAATTAATTGGTGTGTTTAGGCCATGCAACGGGACTCACGAACGATGCAAAAATTCAAGAATATTAAACGAGTCAGGATCATTTTAAAGTTTTGCAATTAATAATCCAGCACCAACCAAAATCCCGAATTGATGAATCACATAAAAAACCATTAAACGGCTCTATAATATAGTTTATGGATGCCAAGCGGATCGTTTTTAAATTTTTATACATTTTAAACTGCCACTACTGACTAAAGCGCGAGTTAAAGGTACAAAAAGTAAATAAAAGGGAACGACCTCCTATAAATAATTCAGGCTGTATTGCTCCTTTAACTACATATTTAATGATCTCCGATGATAAGTTCAAGTTAATATACGCAAGATCAGACGAATAATCTGCCCAAACTGCGTACTATTAAGCAATGTCCAACTCCAACAACAATGTTATAGTCTGTAAAGATATGACCTGAAATGTGTTCTCTTTTACCCTATAACTTGGAAATATCTCTTGGACATTCTTGATATAAATTTTATTGTAAAATACCTCTTAGTCCATATTATAAAATTCACACTTGTTACAGCTAAAAATAAGTTTCAAACAAACTCAAAAGTTTGTGAATAACGATCTGGCAGCCTTGTTTAACACAAACCTTTCGTGAATTCTGTTACACCGGAGGCCTTTGATTAACACAGTAGCCGATATTTTAGTCACACTTTCCATTTAATTCGTTATAAATGTAACTGCTAAGTGTTGATTAGTTACCTGTGATCTTTTCTTTATCGCAGACGCCAGCCAGCAACTTGAAGCTATGCAGATAACCATCTTGGGGCAAAATTATCAATATTTAGCCAATAACTAATTCACCCAATTAAGAATTGGTGTCATATCTCGTTTGTTTGAGTTAAACTGAGCAATAGTTATAAAAAAAGTCAATTGCACAAGACCGAGCGTAAAATGAAAATCACAAGTTTTGGACTGTATGCCATCGGCTGACATATTATTCCCTAAAGAACGAGAATTTGGTGGGTTGTCAGCCCATGCGGTCAGTAAAGAGGGCCAGTCAGGCTTGCCGGGAAACAACATAAAATAAACTTGCCGCCTATTGCACGCTCTTAGGCATTTCTACATGCAGACCAGAAAGCATGGGGCAGCTTGCGTCATCTCCCTTGCACGTGCATAGAGGTGTCAGATTTTCAGTAAATGTCCTGGGCAATGATGTCCAACAAACACAAATTCAGTAAACTGGAGACAAAGGAAGAGTTGCATTCTGTTCTTAAAAGCCAAATGTATTGACCGTAAAAATGTGAAATTTGTGAAGTCTTGCATTGGGTTCAGCATTTGATGTTCGCGGCGAAGGTAAGAAATAGCTATGCATGTATTAGGTACTGTGTAATATGCATTCGTTGACAAACACTTACCGATCGCTAAAAGATCGTACAGTTTCCGCTATTCCCTGAGGCTCATTCTCAAGTACAACCCACACCCGCACAGGTTCTAGCAGTAGAAGACGCAGATGAATATTGCCGACAAAGACAAGGGTGAGTGGAATGGCCATTTCTGGCATGTAAGCCGTTGTTAGCCAGTCATATGCAACCCCTGGAAATGAACCAACAGGGGATCGGATCCGCAACCCGTTGATCAGATGTCCAACGCTCCAAACATTGAGCTACGGGATCGTTGTCTTGCCAGTTTGGATCGGGAATTTTAACTTGCATTCGTTGACGAAAGTTCACCGATCTAAAACGGAACTCACTCCTTCTGCTCTAACTTGAGGCTCAGATTTGAACCCCGCCAGCACCCTCACAGTGGCTAGAAGTATAATAAATACATGAATAATATCGGCAAAGCTAATAGAGAATGGAATGGCCATTTCTGGCATATAAGCTGTCGTCAGCCAGTCATATCCTACCCCTTGTTTTGCACCACCCGAAGATTCAATCTGCGACGCATTGATCAGAATTCCAACGATCAAATCATTGAGCTATGGTTACGGTGTCTGGCCGGTGTCTGGCCGGTGTTGATCGGGAATATTTATCTGCATTGGTTGAAGTACGCTCACCGATCGCTAACACACCTCACTCGTGCTGCTCTGCCCTGAGACTATCTATCGAGACCCACCCGCAGCCGCTAAGGTGATAGCTGTAGAAGAGGCAGATAAATATTGCCGGCAAGGACAAGGGTGAGGGGGGATGACACTTATGTCATATTAACTATCGTCAGCCAGTCATACCAACTTCAGGTGGTACTCCACTAGAGGATTGAACCATCAACCCGTTGATTAGAAGTCTAACGTTCTAACCATCAAGACACGGGCTTGCTGTCTTTATGGTTAAGATTGGGAAAATTGTTTGGCATTCATTGATGCACGTTCACAGATTGGAAAAATAACTTAAACGTTCCGGTGGGCCTTAAGGCTCACTCTTCGACCACGGCATCAGGAACACAGTGGCTAGTAGTACAAGAGGCAAATGCATATTGCTGGCAAAGACAAGGAAGACTGGAATGACAATTTCTGTCATCTTAACCGTCAACGGCCAGCCCTAATTAACTCCATATCGTGCTCCACCAGAGAATCGAACCCTTGACCCATTGATTAGGGAGTCCCGCGCTCTAAACATTGAACCCTGATCTCGCTGTCTTGCAGCTTTTTATAAGGAATATTGACTGGTATTCGTTGACGTACGCTCACCGATCGCTAAAATACATCACTAGTTCCGCTCTGACTTGAGGCTCATTCTCGAGCCCCACACACAGGTGCACATGAGATAGCTGTAAAAGAGGCAGATGAATATTTGAAGAAATGATAAGGGTGAGTGGATTGGCCATAATATTATTCATCGTCATTCAGTCCTTTCCAACCACAGGTGGTGCACCACCCGAGAATCGAAACCATGATACGTTGATCAGATGACGAGTGCTCTAACCATTGAGCTACGGGCTCGTAGTCTTGGCGTTTCACATCTGGAGTAATTACTTGCTTCCATTGACAAAACCTCACATATTGCTGCCAGAACTCACCTAGCTCTTAACATTCAGCTACGGGCTCGTTGTCTTGCCAGTTAAGATCGGGAATATGGACTTGCATTCATTGGTGAATGCTCAAAGATCACTGAATGAACTCACACATTCCACTCTTAATTGTCGCTCACACTTAAGCCCTGGCAGAAGACGCACTGTCACTAGTGGTATAAGCGGCAGCTGAATATTTTCAGTAAAAATAAGGTAGACTGGAATGGCAATTTCTGGCATATTAGCCGTCGTTAGACAGTCATTTCCAAACCCATGGTCGAGTGACCCCCGATGATCGAACACGCGTCTCGACTATCAGGAGACAAGCGATCTTATCATTGAGCTACGGACTAGTTTTTCTGGCGGTTTAGATTGGAAATATTGACTTGCATTCATTAATGAAGTCTCAGAGACTGCTGTCCGAACTCGGTCAATCCGCTCTGACCTTTCGCTCACTCTTGAGGCTCGCCAGCACCCGCACAGTGACAAGTAACAAAAGAGAAAAATGAAAATTGTTGTCAAATATATGGTAGACTGAAGTGGCCATTTCTGGCATATAAGCTGGCGTCAGCCCGTCATTCCAAACTCCTGGGTGTGCGAACCCAGAGGATCAAACATGCGACTAATTAATCATGAGATCAACACTCTAACCAATGAGCCATGTGCTCATGGTCTGGCCGATTTAGATCGGGAATATTGACTTGCATTCATTGATGAACGCTCACAGATCGCTGACAGATCTCACAAATCCCGCATGCACTTGTTGTTCACACTTGAGTCACGCGAGCAGCCGCATAGTCTCTAGTAGTATAAGAGGCAGATGACTACTGTCGTCCAATATAAGGGAGAATTGAGTGGACATTTCTGTATTGTTAGCCACCGTCAGCCCGTCATTCCCAAACCCCTGGTTATGCGAACCCTTATGATCGAACACGGGTGTCGTTTATCAGGTAACAGCACTCTAATCTTTGATTTACGGGCCAGTTTTATTGCCAGTTTAGATAAAGAATATTGAATTGAATTCTGTGACGAACGCTCACAGTAAGTTGATAGAAATCACTAATTTCGCTCTTTATTGCCACTCACTCACCGTCAGCAGCCGCACGTTTGCTTGTGTAAGAGTGAAAATGAATTATGAAGTCAAATATAAGGGAGCCTGGTATGGCAATTTCTGTTAGCCGATGACAGCCCATCACCCCAACCCCTGGTTGTGCGACACCGGGGGATGGAAAACGTGAGTCGTTTTTCAGGAGACCAGTGCTCTTACCATAGAGATAGGTGATCACTGTCTTGCCAATTTAGATCAAGAATATTGACTTGCATTCATTGAAGAGCGCTCACAGATAGCTGACAGAACTCAATCATTCCGCACTTAATTTAATCTCACACTTAAGCCCCACCAGCACCCGCACATATGGTGGAAGTATAAAAGCAGATTAATATTCGGCTAAGGGTGACTGGAATGGAAATTTCTGGCATAGTAGCCTTCGTCGGCCAGTCAAAAGCGTCCAGAAGTGGTGCGCCACCTGAGGACCGAAACGGCAGCTCGTTGATCAGAAGACCAGCTCTTTAACCATTGAGCCACGGGCTCGTTATCTTGCCATTTTATATCGGGAATTTTGACTTGCATTCGTTGACGAACGCTCACAGATCACTGATAGATCTCAGATATTCCGCTCTGACCTGTCACTCACTCTTGAGCCAAGCCATTAACCGCATAGTGGCTAGTATAATAAGATTCAAAGGAATAATTCAGGCAAAGAGAAGGAAGATTTGAATGGCCATTTGTGGTATATAAGCCATCGTCAGCCAGTCACACGCAACCTCACGTGGTGCACCACCCTAGGTTCGAAACTGCGACCAGGTGATCAGAAGTTCAACGTTCTAACCATTGAGCCACGTGCTCGTTGTCTTGGTGGTTTAGATCGGGAAAATTGAGTTGCATTCTTTGACGATCGCTGACAGAGTTTAGAGATTCAGCTCTGACATGTCACTCAGTCTTGAGCCCCGCCAGCAACCGCACAGCGGTTACTAGTATAAGAGGCAGTATAAGAGGCAGCTCTAACGATTGAGCCACGGGCTGGTTATGTGGCCAGGTTAGATCTGGAATATTGACTTGCATGCATTTATGAACGCTCACAGATCGCTGATAGAATAAACACATTCCGCACTTAATTGTAGCTCACACTTGAGCCCTGCCAGCAGACGCATTGTGGCCGATTAATATTGTCAGTAAATATAAGATAGACTGCAGTGGTCATTTCTGGCATATCAACCGTCGTCATTCAGTCATATCTGAACAGAGGAAATGCACCACCTTAGGAGCAAAACCATGCACAGTTGATTATAAATACAACGCTCTAATCATTAATCTACTGGCTCGTTTTCTTGGCGGTTACGGTGGGGAATATTGAATTGAATTCATTGACGAACGCTCACATATAGCTCACAGAACTCACTAATTCCGCTCTTTCTTGACGCTCACGCTTGAAGACCGCCAGGAGCCACAGAGTCTCTAGTAGTTTAATATGCAGATGAAAATTTTCGCATGTTTAAGGGAGACTCGAGTGGCCATTTCGGTCATATTAGTCGAAATAAGCCAGTCCTTACAAGCTACAGATGTTGCAAAACCCGAGAATCGAAACCGCGATACGTTGTCCAGATGACGATTGCTCTAACCATTGAGCAACGGGCGCGTTGTCTTGGCGTTTATGATCGGGAATAATCATTGCCAAAACCTCAAAGATCGCTACCAGAAATAACTCCGTTCTTAACATTGAGCTAGGGGCTCGTTGTCTTGCCATTTTAGATGGGGAATATTGACTTACGTTCATCGGTGAGCGCTCATAGATCATTGAATGATCTCATACATTCCGCTCTTATTTTTCGCTCACACTTTAGCCCTGGCAGTAGACGCACTGTCGCTAGTGGTATAAGAGGCAGATTAATATTTTCGGTAAATATAAGGTAGACTGGAGTGGCCATTTCTGGCATATTAGCCATTGTTTGACAGTTACTTCCAAACCCATGGTTTGGCGATCCCGGATGATCAAACACGTGGCTCGTTTAGCATGGGCTCGTTGTTTTGCAGGCTATGTCAGGAATATTGAATTTATTTCATGGACGAATGCTCAACGATCACTAACTGAACTCGCACAAACCGCTTTGAATTTTCGCACACACTTTAGTCCCGCCAGCAGCCGCGCAGTGCCTAGAAATTAAGAAGCAGATGAATATTGTTGTCAAATAAAAGGTGGACAGGAATGGACATTTCTGGCATATAAGCCGTCTTCTGCTCGTTATTCCTACGGCCAGGTTGTACAACCCCGAAATATTCCACCACGACTCGTTTATCAGGAGAAAATCGTTCTACCTATTGAGACAAGGGCTCGTTGTCCTGCGGGTTTATTTCAGGAATATTTACTTGCATTCATTTGCGAACGCTCACAGATCACTAAGTGAACTTACGCAAACCGCTTTGAACAAAGCCAGCAGTCAGGAAGTTGCTAGAAGCATAAGAAGCAGATGAATATTGTCGTAAAAAACAAGAGAGACTCTAATGGCCATTTCTGGAATATAACCGTTTGTTGGCTAGCTATTTCGAACTCATGGTTGTGCGAAACAGAAGGATCAACCACAGACTCGTTTATAAAGAGAATAACTCTCTTTACTTTCATCTACGGGGTCGTTGTCGTGCAGGTCAATAGAAGGAATATTGAATTTCATTCATAAACTTACGCTCAAAGATCACTTGCAGAACGCACACACACCACTATGAAATTTGCTTAAACGTGAGTTCCGCCAGCAGTCGAGCAATGGCTAGAATTATAAAAAACAATCGAATATTGTCGTCAAATAGAAAAAGAGACTGGAATGGACATTTCTGACATATAAGCCGTCGTCAACCCATTATTCCTAACGCCAGGTTTTTCGACCCCTATATATCGAACCCACGACTCGTTTATCTGGAGAAAATCGCTCTAAATATTGAGACACGGGCTCGCTGTCTTGCGGGTTTATTTCAGATAAATTGAACTGCATTCATCTGTGAACGCTCACAGATCACTTACTGAACTCACGCAAACCGCTTTTAGTACAGCCAACAGTCAGGAAGTTGCTAGAAGAATAAGAAGCAGATGAATATTGCCGAAAAATATGAGAGAGACTGTAATGCCCATTTCTGGAATATAAACCATTGTTGACCAGCTATTTCGAACTCCTAGTTGTGCGAAACCGGAGGATCGACCATGGACTCGTTTATCAAGAGACCAACTCTCTTTACTTTCATCCATGGGCTCGTTGTCTTGCAGGTTTATATAAGGAATATTCAATTGCATTCATTAACGAACGCTCACAGATCACTAACTGAATTCGTGCAAACCACTATGAATTTTGCTTGAACGTAAGTTCCGCCAGCCGAGCATTGGCTAGAAGTATAAGAGACAGTTGAATATTGTCGTCAAATACAAGAAAGACTGGAATGGACATTTCTGGCATATAAGCCGTCGTCAGCCCATTATTCCTAACGCCAGGTTGTGTGACCCCGAAATATCGAAAACCACGACTCGTTTATCAGGAAACCAGCGCTCTTACCTTCGAGCCACGTGCTCGTTGTCTTATGTCAGGAATATTGAATATTTCATTCATTTAAGAACGCTCAGAGATCCCTTACTGAACTCACACAAACCGCTTGGAATTGCCGCTCACACTTCAGTCCGTCATCACGCAGTCATTCCCAAAGCCTGGATGCGCATACCCGAAAGATTGAACCAGCGACTCCCTTATCAGGAGACCAGCGCTCTAACCATTGAGACACGGGCTCGTTTTCTTCAGGTTACTATCAGGAATATTAAATCGCATTTATTGATGAAACCTCACTGATCACAAACCAAAATCGCACTAACCGCCATGAATTGTGGCTTATACTTGCATCCCGCCAGCAGCCAAGCAGAGGCTAGACGTATAAGAAGCAGATGAATCTTGTCGTCAAATATAAGGGAAACTGGAATGGCCATTTCTCTCATTTTAGCCTTTGTCAGCCAGTCATTCTCAAAGCCTGGTTGGGCATGCCCGAATCATCGAACCCGCGACTAATTTATCAGGAGACCAGTACTCTAAACATTCAGATGTGGTCTCGTTGTGTTGCGGGTTTATGTCAGGAATATTGAACTGCATTCATTGACAAACGTTCACAGACCAATAACTTAAAACGTACCAACCGCTTTGAATTGTCACTCACAATTGAGTACCGCCAGCAGCCAGGTAGTGGCTAGAAAAAAAACAGATAATATTGTCGTCAAATAAAAGCGTGACTGGAATGGTCATTTACGGAAGATAAGCCATCGTACCACCAGGATCCAAGTAGTTAATAGAACAACAAGAAGCAGATGAGTATACCCGTCAAAAAGATGCTTGACTGGAATGGCCATTTCTGGCACATAAGCAGTCGTCAGCCTGTCATTCCCAACCCCTGGTCGTGTGACCTCAAAGGATGGAACACGCGACTCGTTTATCGGGAGACCAGTGTTCTTACCATTGAGCCACGAGCTCGTTATCTTGCGGGTTTATGTCAGGAATATTAAATTTTAATCATTAACGAATGCTAAACGATCAATAACCAAACTCGCACAGACCGCGATGAATTGTCGCATAAACGTCATCCGCGCCATCAGCCGCACAGTAGGTACTATTATAATTGGCAGATGAATATTGTCGTCAACTATAACTTAGACTGGAATTTTCAACTCTGGCATATAAGCCGTCGTCAGCCAGTCATCCCAACGCCTGGTCATGCAACGATGGAGGATCAAACAAGCGAATCGTTTATTAGGAGACCGACGCTCTAACCGTTGAGATACGAGCTCGTTGTCTTGTGAGTTTCAATCAGGAATAATGAATTTAATTCATAAACGAAAGCACACCGATCGTTTACAGAACTCGCACAAACCACCATGTATTGCCGCTTAATTTTGAGCCCCGTCAGCAGCAGCGCAGTGACTATAAGTATAAGGAGCAGATGAATATTGTTGCCAAATATAAGGGAGACTGAAACGACCATTTCTGGCATATAAGCCGTCGTCAGCCATTTATTCCCAACACCTGGTTTTGCGAACCCGGCGGATCGAACAGGCGACTTGTTTATTGAGAGACTAACGTGCAAACCATTGAGCCACTGGCTCGGTGTCTTAAGGTCTTATGTAAGGAATATTAAATGGCATTCATTGACGAACGTTCACCGATCAATAATTGAACTCACCCAAACCATCATGAATTTTCGCTTAAACCTGAGTCACGCCAGAAGCCGCGCAGTGTCTAGAAAGTATAAAGAGCAGGTGAATATTGTCGTCAAACATACAAGTTCGACCGTCGATTACGACGAGGAAATCGTATGTTCCACGGAGGGGTGGTGCAGGGACGGTGACTTGCACGTGATATAGTTTAAAGTGATAGAAGACTTGCGCTGCATCTACCACTTTCTCCTCCTCCCCCACTTGAGCCCGGTATCATGACATAGTCAAGAAGACCGAAGATGAGAGAGGGCGCAGGTGGCTGGCGCGGCCGGAGCTGCCCCTGAGCGTCCCGCCACACCTGGCTCGGATCCTACGGAGTGGGAGTGCCATAAGGGCCACATTAAGAAGGAGCCATGGCAGCCTGACTCTCAGTCAGCCCGGTTGCAATGTCGTCAAATATAAGGGAGCCTACAATGGCCATTTCTGGCACATGAGCCGTCGTTAGCCAGTTATTTCCAACGCCGGATGGTGAGACCCCAGATGAATGAGCAGGCGACTCGTTTACCAGGAGACCAACGCTCTAAACTTTAAACCACGGGCTCATGGTCTGGCGGGTTTAATGTCAGGAATATTGAATTTTACTCATTGACGAACGCTCGCAGATCACCAAATGAACTCGCACAAACCGCCATGAAATTTCACTTAAACCGGAGACCCGCAAGAAGCCGCAAATGGGCAAGATTAATAAGAAGCAGAAAAAAATTGTCGTCAAATTTACGGGAGACTGGAATGGCTATTTATGGCATCAAAGCTGTTGTAAGTCGGTCCTTCCCATCCCCATGTTTTGCAAACCCGGAGGATCAAACAGGTGACTTGTTTATCGGGAGACCACCGTTCTAACCATTGAGCCACGGGCTCGTTTTCAAGCCTGTTTACATGAGAATGGAATGGCAATTTCTGGGTTGTTTGCCTCCCGAGGGTCAAACGCGCAACCTGCTGATCAGAAGTTCAATGCTCTAACCATTGAGCCATGGAATCGCTGACTTACCGCTCAAGATTGGGAATATTTACTTGCATCCATTGATGAACGCTAACCATCGGCTTATATGCCAGAAATGGCTAATTCAGTCTCCATTTTCTTTGCTGGCAATATTCATTTGCCCCTTCTACTACTAGCCACTATGCAACAGGTGGCTGCTCTCGATAATGCGCCTAAAGTCAGAGCAGAACGTGTGACTTCTGTTATCAATCGGTGAGCGTTCGTCAACGAATTCAAGTCAACATTCCCTATATTAACCAATAAGACATCCAGCCCAAGACACATTGGTTAGAGGGTTGGACTTCTGATCAACGGGTCACGGGGTTGATGATCGAGTGTTGCAAAACCAGGTATCGGGTATGACTGGCTGTCACCGACAAATTTAACCAGAAATGTTCATTCCTGTCTCCCTTGTCTTTGCCAGTTATATTCCTCTCTTCTCTGTTCTGCGCAAAGGTTGTAATTTTGATATTATATAGGCAAGGAAAAAGAAGGTTACACTTAATGTCCTATTTATACGTTAATTGTTGCGTATGAATGGCGCGGAATAATGACACTCACGCAGGTGAATATTACAGACCCATAAGGAGACATAAACTAATGTTTTGGTACAAACTTTTGGCATCCAAATTAATTCCGCTCAAAGGGAGTAGTGGTAACTTGCTTCAAATGGTACAACACATGCAGTAGAAAGTTTTTTTTAATAATTGCTCATCTTTGCATCTGTCTTTCATGTCATCGGTGAGGCGCGGATATGGTAGAATGAATAAAATGTTTAGACAAACCTTTCTATACTTGTAAGGGGGACTGCAGTTTTAAAGCCTCATCCCCGTCGCTGGTCGTAAAAAGTCTTTTTGTTGTCCACCTGGAGTAAACTTAGTAATAAGGGAAGTAATATAACAGCATTTAGTAAAGTCGCAGCGACAGCATGTGCATTATTGAATAGAATGAAGAGCATTATACAGGAACTAATTTAACAACACATTAAAACTGGAGATGATTGATTCAGATAATTAAGATACCAATCGCTCAAATGAACTACCATTCCATATGCTTGTATTTTTGCCAATTTTTTAAATTTAAATTGCGAAAATTTTAGATATCATTCAGAAGCGCTATGTGAAAGCGAACACTCTGCATTTGACCTAAGAGCACTTAATGGACGGCGTTCAGCTGTAAAAAGTAGGGCAGAGTATAATGTCGAGCTTGCCACCTTGAATATTTATAAGCAGCCTTCAGTATTACATATTTATTAAAATGGATATTAGTTGAGAAATTTGTGAAATGGAACAAATAAACTTGGAAGCAATTTGGGTTCCCGATTAATGTCACTGATGTTAACCTCAATACAATTAACGGCTGTGAGTAATGGTGGTAATTAATACGAAGGTATGCAGTTCGTGTCTATCATGTAAGACATGGATTGGTTAATCTAACTTTCTAAAATTTGAAGAAGGCTGTATTCCTTAAAATTTGCGTGAAGTTAGGGAGTGCCTAGGAATAAAATAATCATCTCTTATAGGTATAAATTTAGTAAGTCAATACTCACTTTCAAACTTATTGGAATACGGCATATATATGGGTCACCTTGTGTGCATGAAATGTTTGTAGGGTTTTCATTGCGCGTAAAGGCGGACCATAAATACGGAGAAGACGACTTTTGCCCAACTATTTTGTCGGTAGGAGCCATCGCAGCCTCACTCTCAGACTATCCGGTCAGCCACTCCACAAGACACACATCGGACTGACAGCCAGGTCTGCGTATAATTGTCAGTTGGCAAATTCCAACCCGCGGCACTTATCGCCCCGAGATTTTGTCAACCTCAGATAACACATGCAGAGAGGAACCATATGAAGAAAGAGCCGAGGATCATACTTCCCTCTCAAACAATTATGCAGACTGAGAGCCTGTTTTTTGTGGTGTTGCGGGTGATAATGTAAGGCGCAGAGGCTGATTAGTAGAGATGTAGAGTTGTAATATAGCCGCAGGTTTTCATGGAGCCGCATGAGACCTTAAAGGCCCATGCGATGTGTGAACGTGCGTGAGCAGTGCGGAAAGCAGATTCGGGTGCGGCCGGAGTATGTTAGTACGCTGATCTCTGTGCGATGAATTTGCAAGTGACCAACCAGACCAATGCATGATGTGAATGTGCGGTGAAAATGTGGACATGATATGCCACGAGGTGCTGAGTCTGGAGGGTTTTGCTATTTAGAAAGATAAACACGCTGAAGGGAGGACTACGGGATATGTTGATGGGTGCGCAAAATGTGTTGAAATCATGGTGCATTGTGCTTTCTTGGGTGCGCATGTGACCGAGCAGGCCCATGCGGTGAGTGAATGCACGAAGGCAGTGATGGCATTGGAGGTTGCCGTCTCTGCTCTGTGTTGGTACTCCAGGCACTAGTTCGAAAGTCCCTGTGCTTGGTTTAAGTTGACGGTCCATGTCTCCGCTCCAAGAAAGGAGTGTCGTTAAGACGACGGTCTTGTACATCTTCAGTTTGTGGTTTAGGTAAATACCATGCTGATTCCACATCGAGGCCTGCAGCCATTCGAAGGCCTGACTTGCTTTGGAGATCCTGTGAGGAACCTCGTCATTGATTCTCGTGTTGCGTGACAGCGTGATTAGCAGTTAAACAAAATTTTCCATATTTTGAGTTGATTGCCATTGATATTAATTCAGGGAGCAGTGAACACCGCGCGGGGTGGCGGGTGGTACACAACCACCGTTTTTGGCTGTATTGATTGAGACTCTAAAATTGGCACAGCCTACGACGAAGAGGTCCATGACTTTTTTGCCTTTTCTCCTCCATCACAGTGTTAAGGGAGCAGTTGTCCGCGAAGAGCAAGTCATAGACTGTAATCGTTTACACACGCGTTGGGGACTGCATACGCCGACTGTTGAGCAGGTAACCGTAAGTTCTCTATGCGATGCACCCCCCAGGGAATTCATCATGGTAGACGTCCATCAGCATAGCAGAGAACATGAGACTGAAAAGAGTGTGGGCCAGTACGCCTCCCTGTTTTACTCCGTTGGTCACTGTGAATGCTTCGGATATCACCCCGTCGTGAAGCTGACGCACAATGTGCCTGAACCGCTGATGACAGTCGAATTGCAGCATGATTTTCTACAGTCTTACATAATTCACCATGTCAAAGACTTCGTCAGATCCAGGAAGGTAGTGTAAATGTGGTTTCACGTCTCCTGTTTCTTCTTTTAATTCTGGCAAAATCATATCTGTTATTCCGCGGTGTTGTCGGCAGCCACATTGGCTTTCCAGGAGCAGTTCCCGCTCTAGGTGACCGTTCAGACGATTGAGAATGATACGGGGAAGATCTTCTCGGCGATGATGAGCAACAAGATGCCTCTGTGGTTTTTATAGAGTTGCTGTTTCCCCTTCCGCTTGTAGAGATAGCGATAGTCGTGTCTTTGAAATCTTGAGAAACCTGTCCTTGGCATCACATCTCCGATAATAATGTTGTGATTTCTGCCATCAGCCGTACCCTGCCGTGCTTGTAGACATTTGGCGGAATTGCGTCGGATCCCGCTGGAAATCTCTTGCACGGCTCAGATGGTTTCTGTTTGGGAAGGCGGCAGATCCAGCTTATTATTCATGTCCATTGAGGGAGCCAGTCAATGGCAGCATTGGAGATAGCTTCGAATGTAATTAAGAACACTACGTAAGTGCTCGGCCCAGCGCTTCAGAGCTTACGATTTCTCCGGCAGAAGTGTTATGCTGTCAGAGCTGAGCAGCGGTGGGGTTCCCTTGATGCAGGGACCATAGATGACATTTATGGATTTGAAGAAGATTTTAATTTCATTGCGGTCCGCATCCCCTTGGATGGAATGAGACCCAATAGATAAAATAAGACATTCATTTGCCTGGCTTTGGGGTTCTCATTTGAACCCATTTTCGAACACACAACAATTCTAGAAAACATGGCAGACATCGGGTGTCCTATATATGGGATGAAACAACTACGTCCCCAGAAGTATTTTATCGTCTCATGTTACATAGATCAACAACGCAGCAGGTCAGGGTGCCTTGCAAGTGGCTCGGCTTCGCCTTTAAAGAAGCTTCTAGTAATGTACGGATCGAATTCTACTTTAGCTGCCTGGACAATACTGCGTCATTAACGTGCATTCCATGGTGATCAGCAGCTCAGAGTGGAAATATCTCCCACATTAAATGTCCATTTTTAAGCTTCAATAATCTGCTCACTTATCCTATTCTTTTCCATGAATTGAGTCATTTTTGCGGAAAAATTGAATGATAATTTTCAAAGCGCATTCCACTATGTTTCTCATCCCGAAGTTAGCTAGACAGGCAGTAATTGAAAAATGTCGAACCAGTTATTCAAACGTTGTCTTAGTATTTCCAGAACCTGTTCGACAATTTATCACCATAAGAACAGATTAGGTAACAGCACACATGTGAATGCTACATAACATCTTATGTAATGGGTAGGAGAACGAAATCGAGGACCAGGAGCATCAAACAAAGCAGTAACTTAGAAGAATCTCCGCAAGTGTTGAAATGCAAAGTCACCAGAAAAAAACTGGTACCCAACCTGATGTTAAAGGAGACAACCAAAAAAATACATACATGCCTTCTGGCCTTAAACCTTCAACGTAACTAGAGCCAAAGCGTATCAACCGTGATGCCATAATGTAGTTTGCTGATAGAAACGAACAGGTGAGGTCAAGGAAACAGTTACGAATTAGAAAATGTGATCACTGGAAAAAGAATTTTATTACACTGACGTTTCAGGTTCACACCTGAACCCAACATTAGAGGAATTCACAGGAAACAGTAGTAGGGGCTCACGTTGCCCAGTATTTATCGGGCACCATTGCCAGGCCAAAAAACACCTACTTTATTTGCTGGTATTTGTGTTCATCACTCGGGGTCTTAGTTAATGCGATGATCTCTTGTGCCTGTAATTGCATTGCCTTTGTCAATTCCTGGCGTGATAATTGCTTAGTACCATCGAACAAGCAGCGGGACCCTTTCATAACTTCAAGTTTGATGAGGCTGCAATCCGCGGACGAGATGACACAACGGCCGGGTGATCGGTAGTCATGATGCCTGTGAGCCCACTCCCGAATAATCATGGTACAAGGACAGTGATTTTCATGGTATCTACCTCACTCTCTATTCCAATCCTCTACGTGGACCTGGAGTCAAGGCAGAGTCAGGAAGACCGGCAATAGGAGGGGGCACAGTTTTACGCACTGTGGACCACCAAAAACAAGGACACAACAACAAACAGGAGGTGGTTCGGATCTTAGTTGAGTGTGAATGCCATAAAAACCCCATTGAAAAGGAACCATTGCAGTCTGACTTTCAGTCTGGAGGACCAAGTTATCTCGTCAGCTGATAGCCAGCCAACCGTGGCTTTTGCGCTCCGAGATGGCCAGCTGACTGATGTGAGATTCGGCACAGTGACTGTCAGAGTCAACGAACCAGTCATCGCACGCGATTCCACGACCAGGCTGCCTTGACACTCACACCAGGAGTACCAAAACCGGGAGGTTAAGAAGGAGACATCGCAGTCTGACTTTGAGTCAACCGGTAAGCAACACAACACAAACTTGGCTTACGGCGTTGTTTGGTACTAAGAGTCAGTTGGAAGCTGGTTAAAACTACTTTGTGGTGTTGCTTTTGATGTAGAAGGAGATGAGGAGAGGTGTGGTAGCACGGTATAGCAGGTGGTGTTTTATTGCAGGTTTTCAGGTGACGCATGCAACCTCATAGGCCCTTGCGTTAAAGGAAAATGTGGTGACAGTTTGTACAGTTGAAGCGGGTATGGCAGGTGTACGTTAGTGCTCCTAGCACTGGTTCGTCAACCTGTGTGCAATGGATTCCCAAGTGACCAATAAGATGAATGCCTGCTGTGAATGTGCGGTTGCATTGTGCATTGTGCTTCAATGTGCCCCCTAAACGGGCCACGTGGTAGATGCGTTGGACCAACACGGGGGCCACATCAGGGCACGGCATGCGTTATTCGGGTTGCGCTGCGCTAACAAATGCCGAACATGGGAGGTGTGGTGGCACGCCTAGGGGCGGCTAGGACTTAGGGGACCCAGCCGCGCCAGCCACCTGCGTCGTCTCCCGCCTCCGGTCTTCTTGACTATGTCTTGACACCGGGTTCATGTGGGGGAGCAGGAGAGAGTGCAGTAGCTGCAGCGCAAGGCTACAATCACTTTAAACTAATTCACGCGCAAGTCACCGTCCCTGCTCCACCCTTCCAAGGAGCATGCGATGGACATCGTCGGACTTCGACGGTCGAACTATCGCATTGTGCACAGGTTGGGACCGAGTCCACATCACTGGTTTTGGTGGTGGTAGGTAGACGTTTGACGGTGCGCCACGGTTGGATGTATTTGTGGAGCGGGCAGGAACCGTCACAGCAGATGTTGAGGTGGGGATGGCATGATTCTAGTGAAGAATGGCAATGGGGATCGATCACCGTTAGGGTTGTTTGTAGACATGCGGGCGGGACAGATGTGAACGTGCAGCCAGAATTTGAAGTCTTACGGGTGCTACAGTTGGTCTGAAGATGTACAAGAAGACCGATTCATAACCGGATTGTTTGCTGACATGGTGGGCATGTTGGGGGCTGTTGATAATTGGTGTTGCAAGGCGGAGCAGTTACAATTTTTGTCGACGAGAACACGCAGGGACATCTCGAGAGATAATTGCTTTGGGCAGTCCCTCGCCGTCCATCATCACGAAGCGGTCACTCAATCTGTCAAATATAGTGGGCGCAGGAAAGTCTGACAACAGCGACTTATAGTTACAGCTCATTCTCTGCCCCCTTTTACACTGTTCTTTGCATGTCCCTGATGATGGGTTAGAATGCAAATAATAGAGTTTGTTCACAACCCAACGCAGATGATGGACATGATAAAGAAACATTTTATACATTATGATTTGTTGCCAATTATGGGTGGTGGACAATGCGCCTTTATCGAGAAAAACGAACGCGATGCGCTGAGATAATCCAGGGTTGACAAAGATACAGTTATGGTGTCCGGATACTAGGAGTCATTAGCACTTGTATGGAAGAGATTTTGTTGCATTGAGGAGGTAAATGCGAACCGGATACTATTTAAAACTTTGTTCCATACAACTCGAATCTTGCAAAAAACGTTGAAAATGCGGAATTAATGCATGCTGTTGGTAAAAATGGGCTGCCACATTACGAAAACTCAAGAAGTGGAACTTTTAAGATTTTATGGTTTCATCTAGGCACAAGCTGAAAGAGATTACCTCGACGCCTATGGGGGGGAGGCGTTGAGAAAATGAGCGTTTCAAATCATCCTTATGATCATGGCTTATTAGGTTAAAACACTGTCTTTCAAAACACGCTTTAAATAAACTGTAGGGATAAGTTGTCCTGGAAAACGAGGCCATGATATTCCCGATATGACATCCCTCCTTACTTGGAACTTCCATGA
Source organism: Schistocephalus solidus (assembly GCA_017591395.1). Lineage (NCBI taxonomy): Eukaryota > Metazoa > Platyhelminthes > Cestoda > Diphyllobothriidea > Diphyllobothriidae > Schistocephalus > Schistocephalus solidus. The sequence continues at coordinate 36,722 of WEDG01000476.1, forward strand.
TTTGACAGTCCATACTATATTTTGTTTCATCAAAGCGAATACATGAGAATGAAGCTTACGTCCTTCGATTCCTGCTATTTTTATTGAAAACCTACTACAGGTACGATGGAACTATTTGGGGCCATGGGACTAGCGAGGGCATTAGTTAACCGATTTATGGTCCAACAGATCCAACGGGCATGAAACGGTTGGAGATAGGGGGCGATCAAGATAACCTATGGATTAATGATTCTTTCAGAGCCCTTTAATAAGACTACGTATTGATATTTAAGGAGCTAGACAAATCTGTCCACCAGGAAATCGAATTTAAATTGGAAGAGAAACAGAGAACATTATTCATTTTACCTTCTGGGAAAATGTGTTATGGTCTGGAAACCGCAGTGCTCAGGAAAGATACAGATACTGCACAAATATGCAGGGTCAGTAGCTACCATGTATTTAAATACTAACGAGGGATGAAAGTGAACTGAAAGACTCGGTTGCAGGATTGCATTTCAATTGCAGGGTGATAAGCGCAAATAATAACCCATACCACTTTGATAACAAGGGCATACAAATACAACATTGAGTATTTAGAGAGCTCAGCTCCGTCAAGAGTGACAAGTGGGGCATAAGACATCTTAATAACAACTTTTTAGTAGACATGCACACAGGCTGCAGTCAACTGTCACGTGCCATGTGCAAGAATGCAAGGTCAAGCTGCCATGGCAAGGAGCTTTTGGAGTTGTTTACCGCATTGGGTGCATTTGAGGGCAAGACAACTACATGAGAAAATCTGGTTCGTTTTATCCAAGTGTGGTTACGCGATCGAACATGCCGGGTGAGGAGTACTGATGACACCTTTCAACACGCAACATCATCGATGAAACCAGCCACAGCTCAAATTTAACGAGGAGGAATGCTTATCGGAAGGTGGTACCCTGGTAAAACCTGAGCTGATATCCAACTTACAATCTAACAGGAAGCGACATAACCTACTGCTTCATATTCAGTGCGAACGCTTTGCCTAAGCAGACTTAATGGCTACCCGGAGCACGCAGGAAGTCAATAGTTTCAAGGACGATAGTGCTCAGCTAGTCTGCAAACTTCATCCTGATAATTACGAACACCGGAAGGAAATCGGGTGAACTGCTGACTAAAATCGCTGCATTCAATCAACAGCTATGCAAAATGTGGCATTGGGTCTCAGGTAACTGAATTATAACAACTGGCTTCGAGGAAGCATCTTGCCTAACATAAGCAAAAGTTTATTTATTCATGCTGAATATTATCTAGATTAAATATCAATCTCTTTGTTTTCTGCTAATTCATTTACATATTTTTACCTGACGTTGAGCACTGAAAATGAAAATAATTGGCACGATTTCGCTTGCCTTCTGTTTAGAACCACCTCCGTGCCGATTGTGTGAGAATTCTCTCCTTACCTGCATTCTTAATTGGATTTCGATTATATCTACCGACAACACTAGCCTATGATTCAGTTTGGGTGACATTTTCGGCTAACTTTTCAGACACGCTTGAACAGAGAAAAAGCATATACTAATTGACGCAGTTGTGATATTTACATACTTTGCTTATGCATACACTGTTCCTTACATCTGGCTTTAAGTCTTCGACATTCACTGACAGACATGCAGCAGGAAGTACTTCTTACGAACACACGGTTGTTATCTCCAGAAAGGAACATGCTGCAGAACTTCCACAATTGCCTGAACTTGATCCTGCGAGTAAACAATTCTTGAGGGAGGAAGAAAACGAGCTGCAGCTGTCCTTCCTTCATGCGTTTATCAGGCGAATTCTCAACGGCGAAATAGAAAGAAATGTCGATTGGATGTTGAAAAACACTAGGCAGCCTCAAGAGTGGCTCGCACTCAAAGTTGTATGAGAACACTGTTCAAACGAATCCTGAGTCACTGTAGATACCGGAAGACAAAGCACGTGTAGTCCGATATCTCCGCAACCAGTCTACGCGGAATGGCCATCCAAAGCGTGCATAAGCCGATGCCTAAGTTTCTAACTCCGGAGGACCAATATAGAAACAGCACCCATAGTATGCAATGCTCTGCCACACATTAAGGACATGTCAGAGGTGACCGATCGTACTGCTGCGGTAGTAGTTGTCGGAAGGGCACATCGACTCGAGAAATGTATGCACTGCAGAGTCATGAAAATCAAGTAAAATTGAATCCTAGAGATCAGTCGGGTGTAGTGTATCACAAACCGTGTACAATCTGTCCATGTCACTATACAAAAAGACTGAACACATGCATGGATCACGCATACACGAACAGAAGCTGGCTGCGAGACGGGGAAGGAATTATTACAAGTGGCTGCACACTCTTTCGAAAGGGGTTACAATTTTCGTCCCAGCCAGCAGGAACAAAAGCTGGGAAACAATAAAGCCTCTTACACTGATGAGAACTCAGTTGATCGATTTATCGATCTGGTGCCGGCTTTCAGTCTTCGAAGTCACCTCCGGACTGGCTTTATTGATGGTTAATTGACCCGTACCCCCTATAATATGTTTATTTTGTTGCCACTTTCATCTCAGACGATGAGCTGTAGCAAGATTTTGAAAGCTAAGATTACTACAAATATGATTCTGGCTAACGGACCTTATTCTCCTATTTTAAGTATCCATATGTCTGAAGTGCAATCATTCGCCTCACTTCTTATGTCTCATAATCTTAGGACTCGTTTGACAGCATGCATAGGCTAACTTTTTTCATAGTACTTAGGATGGTAGAGAAATTATTATAAAAGTTTTTAGAGTTAAATTTCATAAGATGAAATCATAGGACAACGTTAACAAATCCAGAAATGAAAAATAGCGGCTATTTTTGGGCCGTACAAGGTTATTATTAGCAATTTAAATTTTTGAAACGGCAAGAGCATTTTAATATAAACTGAAATAGTGCGTGAGGGAATTTGTGGTTACTTGCCTACTATAGAAACTAAAATGCATTTTTTGCCGAACGCGAACGATTCCGTCATTATCCATGGCTCGACTAAATGTATATAAGAATAGGTTAATGTGCTGTCTAATTAACTTGCGGAGAAAAGTAGTTAACTTGCTTCAGTTGATTGACGAAGTTTAAATTAAATAAAACATGCAACCTTTTTAATTGTTTCGATCAGCTCCGAGAAAAGTTAAACCGGTCAATTGGTTTAGAGATATTTACTCCTAGAAATATTTACTCCTTTGAAGTAAAATCTAATGGGGATTTGAGAAAGCATCTGAAATCCTTTTGAGCTATTTTTTTCTGCAATTTGACAGCATACAAAAATTCATATAAGTCTCTCCAGGCATTTTGCATAAAGGGAATGAACCTTTCCCAAAAAATTGAATTATTTCACACCAACCACCAGTCAAGTGTCTCGTAGACTTCGAAATCTGCAAAAGCATACCATCTGCGGGAAATATAATTCATGAGTTTGCAAACTGCCAACACCTCACATAGTTTTCCCAAACTAAATAATACAAATTGATAGACGTTTATCATATTTCTGTTCAAAAGGAGTACAACGCAATTAACTCTCAAAATTATCTACAAATAGAAGTTTCAGTCTCTTATTTTATAGCTATCTTTATTAAGCACATCCTTATTAGCAGGTTAGAAATCATTATCTTGATGTGAAATTCAAATTTAAATTCAAAATTAACTAAACACTGGAGTTCAATCCCCTACCAAATTTGCAATTGAAAATATAATACCCGAGATATGACAGATTAAAGTTAAAATAATCACTGCAAGATCCCACTTGAGATCATTGTAGTCAAGAATTATATCAGATATCAATGTTCGAAATCTCAATTAATCGCAGAAAGAATAGTAACTATCATAAGGGTGCGTTCCCCGACCAGATTACGAGACATGTTAACTACTTACCAAAATCCGAGAACCCACTGCTAAGCAAGTTACTATTCTCGATTGCAACCGACAGGACAATGAGCACATGCCCCAATTACAGTGCTTTGTACTTTATAACTGTCAGGGTTCCAATAACGCTGGACCAAGTTTAATGTGTTGCAAATATATATTTGTTTAAGGCCGGTTGATGACGGCCAATTAAACAGAGATGGTCCTTTCAGCCTCCCCTAGCTCTGTAAATATTTTCTTTTGTAATGAAAGATCATTGTTCGTATTACTGCTTAATTTAAAATTCTTAATAAATGCACTTGTACGATAGGCAAAATATCAACGTGACAGCGTAATCTTACAGTACTAATATGCCGTCAAATATCTGAAATACTTTGAGAATGTTGCTGCTCACTATAGCACTTCAAATTTAAACAGGTACGCAAATGTGTTGCTTATTTTCGGTTAAAAAGGAAGTACATTTTTCTATGCACTATCGAAATCAACGCATGCTACGTATTATGTCCTGAACAGGACAACATAAAATGAAGATAAATCTTCCAAATTGAGTGTCTGAGGAGGTAAGTAAAACGTTGTTATAAAATATGAAGGAAACATTTCGTTAAGCATGCATTCTAACACCTTGTTTCTGGTCCAAAATCGTTGGGGCTTTAATGATAAATTTAAATAAATAAATTTATAATGATATCAATGAAACATATTGCAAGAGGATAGGTTTTTTTCATTTGAACCTATTATTTATCGAAGCTTGTTTCATCGTATATATCAGTTGAATTTATATGGTTCAGGATTGTTCGTGCTAACGTTATTCATTGAGATACTTAACAGATAAACTGAGACAAATAGTTGCTTAAGACATTTCCATTTATTTATAATTGGCTTTCTTAAGAGGTAAAGTTTAAATAAATATGCACTAGTTTATTCTTCAGCATTTCAGGAATACCAGAGCGCTTAAACTTTAAGTTTCCTGAATATAATTTCTCCCGTTGATTCGTAAGGATAAAAACAGGACAAGCTAATTGTTAAGCTGCTCGATGAACAGCATAGTTTAGCAACAATAAATGTGCCGTTAGGAAAAAATTTGTGAAGCATACTAGGGTAAATTGTCGCTGACGAATTATATGGGAGCAGCGCTGTGACCAACGTTAAAGAACATAAAAGGAACCAGATACGAGCAAGATAGTTACAGCCTACTCAAAGCATTAAAGGTGTATTTCTAAATATTTTAAACAGCTAAGACCGTTTTTCATAGAAATGCATTCAGGTTTAAGATCATCCTATATTCTCGAATAATATACTTCAGAAACACGGGCTTGATTTAACCTGACCTTGCAGTTATCCGCAAATAGTAGCTCCTCTTAAAGTATCTCAACAAATAGCATCCAGCATTTTGCACTTATATGCGGTGATCGTGGGCCCTGGTTGCCGAAGTGTAACGCAAATAGATTTTTCGTATCTGAGCAAACTACATACGTATTTTGAGACAACGAGTCCTTTGAGAACCCTGCATTTCTGTTAAGATAGTTTTTCTGATAATAATAGTAGGATTAAAAACGAGGCTTGAAAGGGCGTTAAGGACTTTAACTGGAGGAGAAAATACTATAGGGTACATTAATCGTCAACTGTAAAAAAAGAGAATGCGCACAGAAGATACGTTAAAACACAGTGATAACTTCAGCTATGGTTGAAGATAACGCACAATTCCGTGTGTTGATAACCGTTTTCATGTGATTCAGATCCATAACTGCGAGATAGAGCATGCAAAATGTGTATCTAGGGCAAACATAATGCTAGTTTTAGCTTTTCTTAAAAAGTAAAAACATTAAAGACTTTAGTAACGTCGTTAAAGTATGCATTTATCATTTGTGTCATTTATATTCTTTATGAGTTATTTATGATAACGCACGTTCACGAACCATGTTTTTGTATTTTTGGAATGAACTCAATTTTCTGTTTATTGAAAATTCATGTAAACCACTTTAAACATCTCGTGTTCGGCCTAATTATGATATCGTTTTCCTTTGTTTTGTTTGCATAATCCATATAAACGTCTCCTATACATACAACTTTAGCAGAGGCTTAGAAAAAAACGTATTTTTGTGTTTTTATCATACTGCTTTATATACTGTAATCTACGCAGCAATAATCACTGAAAATTAGCAACTATGTTTGGCTTTGCTTAGGATTTCATTAACTAGGTTCTCATTAATAACTGTCAAGTGCAGATTCAATAATGCCTCTATTTTAAGTCTATTTCTCTAGTACACAAAGCGCTTGACTCGGTCGATCATCTACTTTTTGATATAATGGAATAATGTGCAGGTATTTATAACGTTAAGGAGTGCGAGTTAAAACATTTTCACTACAAATCAAGAAAATTCTAACAATGCGGATTTTTCCCTCCAAAGAAAAAGTTAATTGAAGAGGTCATTATTTTTTGAACTCGCAAGTCAGAGACGTGATTGCGCCGAAACATCAAAGACGGTTGGTAACGTAACTGTTCACCCAGTAAAGTGTAATTGTTTAAATGCTTTTTTTTCTCGCTGAGTGTATGGCGCCAGATTTGCAAATAAAGCTTAAGATATAAAAATAAATTTTTCAAATATTACTGTCAAATATCCTTTTGAGACAAATAACAATTTTATTTCAATTTTATTTCAATTTTTTACAATTACTGCTACTCAGTGTACTTTTGAAATCCGAAATAAAATTTGGTTTTTAAATAATTTCTCCCAGTTATTGGGATAAAAAGGCACAGACCGTTGTAGAGGTCATTGAAAAATTGAGCAGCATGTTTGTTTTGAATGCTACTGAAATAAGACTGTCAGAACGCAAAGAACACACAGAATTAATCCAGCACCAGGAGTGACTTTGTTGGAACCTCAACTGGACATTAAATGACCGTACTCATTTGGCATTGAATATTACAAACGTTTTTTATACTATCATACAAAACATCTTGTTGTGCTCTGAAAATCGAGTACATTTATAATCGTCTAAGTAAAAATTCATGTAAACGATGTTTGCCCAAATAGAAAACGTCATACATTATAAAGTGTTTTGTAGATATTTCGCAAATCGGAATAGGCAAATAATTACAAATCATTACATTCTTATATGTGATAACGGGAGGATTATTTGGTGGACAAAACTTATGAAAATGGTGTTCTCTTCTTATTTTTTGGAGACTTAAACAACATATTAGTTTCTCGCAGAAAGTCTTCAGCAAAGAGCGTTGAGCAACATAATGAAAATAGAAGAGCTTCGGAATGTCAGTACTTTTAATGTACTAGAACCTCAAACATTATAAGTGCATCGCTCGGTGTATCGCATGTTTAATATGTTCAGGTAATATTCCACAAATTTACTTGCAATGATGTACTTGCGGTTTTCTACCAAACTTTATTATTTCATTTTGCATTGGAAATTTTGCATTTGATGGTGAAAGTTTTTCGCTTAAAATGCCATGCAAATTCTATTGTGTATGGCCTAATTGCTGTCAAGTTTCACTGAGTGACGTTTAAACCACATAGGTCAAAGTGCATGATCGAATGAAATATGATTATTTTTCCCCAGAGTCAACGTTGACATTTTGTTTTGGAAAATCATTGTTGACCTCAAATGTTACTATTTTTATTTTAAATTCACCTGCAGACCATTAAACGATTGGCTAGTTTGCTGCCAACGCTTTATATTGTGGACGCGTTCCCACTGCAGCACGTTTGAAGTCACACCGGAGAGATCACCATTATTTTAAAATGTGACGACAAATTAGTAGTTTTGATTGAAGTGTGCATTCAGCAGGAAAGCTACAGCAAAATGGGATGCGGGAATGAAATTTTCGACATGTGCAGAAGCATAATTTTGGTGTATCAGGGAAATTCTGGTAACCTTTAATGAATTTAGCCCTCAAATCTCACCCATATCGTCATTGTAAGTATCTAATTAACTGTTTTCATTTTGCTGGTGATAGCAAAACCTTCAAAATTACCAAAACGGTTTTGGAAAAATAAATCATAGACAACAAAGTTACCGTTTGAAATACCCTCAACTAGAAACACAGACATCAAGTGAACCTCTATAGTCAAAAAACCACCTATTTCTTTGGAAGTTTGCGTAAATTTTTAAAATATTTACTTTTAGCCAGAAAATCTTCTCAGACTATAGAGGATAAACCTATTTTGTAAAATCAGCGGTCCATGAAGCCTTTAGACAGATATTTATGGGGCTTGACGACCGCTAGCTTTACGCGTCGTCACCTGGATAGAGGATGCTTGTAGCTCTGCCTTTCCTGAACATAACTCGCTGCTTATAATTCGATATCGGAAAAACTGGCTACGATGTTGACATTATAAAATAATCTTAGGCCTAGATGCCTCAATACCAGAATGACATACATTTGTGACATGGTATCGACATACTCACTCTATAAACTGCTAATATGCAGAGCACACATGCTCTCACGACAGAACCCACAAACACAAGAGACAAACAAACAGGCATCCTCCATCGATAATGAGTAACGCCAGCGACCCTCAAGCCGAAAATATCTGTTGAAAATCTTGCGCAGCGATAGAGCAAAACAATTGATCAATTCGAAGTCGAATAGCTGGGCCAGCAGTATAAAAGTGTTGGTAAATTTTCGTCATTGAATACTTTAAAAAAGCTTGTCATCAAAACAATTCAAAACGTCGACAATAGTGACAACCCTTTTCTGATGATCAATTTTAGTTTTTCAGATTTTCACGTTAGAGTTGTCAGTGTCGTGTACCTGAAAGATATCCGCATTATCATCGATCAAAAGATAACTATCTGATAACCATTGCCACATTTTGTTTAGAAACGAGAGTGTTCTTGAACAGTCTTAAGGAGTTTTATTGCCCAATGCTGAGACAGAAGCACGTGTATCAGTCACCCATTAAATGTTCATGTGTGCAACATCTGTCTTCCAATTTGTACATTTCTAACTATATTAAATTGCTCGTTTCTCAGATACGCAGTCAAGCTAGCCTATACAATGCGGCCCGTCAACAAACCGACCAATCAGCCTTTTATGTTTTGTCTTTATTTGTCTAAAAGATTGTAGGGTTTGCTTAGATTTTCAAATGTTATATGTAAAGTCTTAAATTTACTTCTTAAACATGAAAAGAATCATTTGCAAGCCAATTCCTAGGAAATCGAAAAATTATTTATTATTTAAACCAGAAATAATATTACCATCGACGTTCTTTAAGCAAATGAGAGGGTTTTTGAGGAAACGTGTTATATAAGCTTAGTAAAAAACCAATAAAATGGCGGAAAGAGCTCTCATCGCATTAGGTAACGACATGCAAATTTTATTGTTAAAACGCTAGTTTAATGTATCAAAAGTTCCATTAATTACTTACAAGATGACCGAACGCAATAAAACTGTGAAAACGTAAATGCGAATTTTGACTTAAATGTGTTGTTATTTAACTGCACACCGATAAATGGTGCAACTGAGAGTAAAATGTTACTTTAACTTGCTCTTTAGGCGGTATGGTTCGCAGTATGCAAAATATTAAATATAAATTATTTGCGATAATCATGTCAGTTTCATTTCTGAATCAGAATGAATACTCTGGAAAGCAGTGCTCAATATCAACTTAAATATGGAAAATGGTTTATGATTGAAATTTGCATCCACCATATATATTTCTTCCGTACATTGCACATTATATGTCAGCTTAATGCTTGCATTTTGAGAAAAAGTGTATCGCTTCAGCCTGACAACGCTTAGAGAAAATGAAAGCTTTCATCATATTTCTTTATGCAAGTAAACGATACTATGCGTCTGCTGAGACAATCCATTTTCTTTTGTACGTCTGTTTTGTTTGGAAGACGAAAGCACACGTAGAACAGTCAAAACAGTTTTTGCTAGCCTCAGAAACCATTCAAACATTTTCAAATCTCTTTTTGAATTTTGGGACTCATTCAGATATGGAATTCAAATGTTCTGCGTAGACTGAAGACACGTCAGACCACTAATATTTTAGAAATTTTTCAGTGCACAAACAAATTTGGGGTATATTTTGTCACCTGAAAAGCAAAAACTTAATTGTAGGTTGGCACCTTGCGTAGCAAATTCACGCATTTATACTATTATTAATTTTAAACATATATGTTGAGGAGACCGTTTTCATTTTTGCAAAATACGAAATGTACTCATCCCTTTAAAGCGTACTTAGCTTTGTGCTTATATTTAACTAGATTATATTTTCTATACCAGACTTTGACGAAAAATTTGTGTTTCATAAAAATTCATCGTATTTTTTAGTGTTGGTTCATGTATATTAGTTCGCGTTTCTCCTCTGTAGCATTATATATTGGGTTGAATAGTTAACTGCCATACATGTCATTTTTGGAGTTTTCTTTGCAAATCCAAACATATTAAAAAGTTTTATTTCATGTTGTCAGTTTCTGATTGATAAAACCTTTACGAAAATAATAAGATTTCCTTTCAAAAGGTTTGACATCACGTGTAATTATCGCCCTCCTTAAGGAGCTTGCATTATAAACTACGATATTTCGGAAATCCTCCTAAGGATACCAATGATTTTGTAAAACACTAATTGCGCAACATAAAATAAGCACGCTTTTTACCAAGATGTAAGTTCAAAGCAATCACGTCTTGTTATCTGTCATATCATCTTGAATTTTTAACAGTAACCTCATTTTAATGAATTCTTCTAATATTTGCATAAAAGTTTTAATATCTCAAAATTAAACCAAACGTTATTTTCCTGCTTCCTTTATTTTATGAGGTAAAGGAGACAATTTAAAGTTTGCTGAAAATTCAAGCCTTTTATTAAATTTAAGAAGAATGAGAAAAGGGTCCTTCCGATAAGCAGTAAAAACCTTCAATTTAAGTCGGCCCAATTTACCTGTCCAGCTTCAAAAGAACTTGAGACACTTTGGATTAATTTAAGTTGCATTTTTGAAACTTTAAAACTGAAAACAGTGTCTACCATTCTCTAATTTGATAAAAAAATAACATATTTTACCAGGAAGCTATTACGAGTCAAGCAGCTTTTCACCATTTTAGAAAGTCACTCAAAATTATCTGCAACTGCGCTTTGACCTTTCGAGTCAAATTGCGTTAACTGCCAAATCTGGATGGTGGTCCGAAACAGTGCATATCAAGGAGTACATCCGGTAAAGCGGCAAAATTCGGAGATCTAGAAGGTAATAGGTGTGTTATTGTGTATACCTGGCAGATTCTCAGCTACAGGTTGTTTTCAAGTGTAGCAAAACGAATAACCTACGTCATTTAAGTTTTTTGTGAGCTTGATATCTGTTGATCTTTTAAGAGGCTTATTTAACGAACGCAGGTTAGTATCTACCAGTGTTTGGCCATCGATTTATGTATTTCTTTGATCACTTAGCCACCAAAATTTAAGCGACCAAATTTACTTGCATTAAGAGAGTAGGTTATAGGAATTAGATCAGCCTGTCTCGTTGTTTAACAGAAGAGCAGAATATGCGCATTATATAAAAGCCCACAAATTAGCAATCATATGAGAAACCCTAGTGAATGCCATGAAACTGAAGATTATTTCAATAAAAATATTAAATAGTTGATATTTTGTCGGAGGTCACAAACACGTATTTCCTGGCGACGTTATCGACATAACATATGCTAGTTACTTCAAGATTGATACGTTTTGTTAACGTTCAAATCATATTATTCATGATTTAAGATTGGGCTCAAATGAATATGAAAAAAATTTGTTAAATAAGCTCGACAATTCACGAGAACTTCAGTGACTGAAAGCTCTAGTGTTGATACTTCATATAACTTTCATGTGATATGTCTAGTGTCCTACTTAATGACGTCGGCTCAGAGAGAAATTGTACATTCCCATTTATTTTATAAAACTTTCGCATCCCATAATTCTCGGAGCGTTGCCTTTTTACCACCAGAGCCACTCGTATAATCTCTGATGTGTGGCATTAATATTTTCATTCTCGTTATAAACACCCTCTTTCACATCTTAAAATAAATCTTTGCTGATACAGCGACTGAATCAGGTCAATTGTCTTGGTTTCTTCAGCTTTCAAGGTTGTCGAATATGTGAGCTTTCTTGTAGTTTCAACCAACTTCGTATTCCCACACTTGACCAGATTTTGATTCCGAGCATTGGTACTAGGTTCTTCCTCTAGGATTAAGAGAACTTTGTTCAAGTACCACACATAAAATTTTCACTACCTACATGACTGGGAATTATCTTGGTGTCATAAAACCAAAAATGTCTGCTTCAACGTCGGCAAACAAATCAAGGTGATAGCATTTACATAGAAGTGCATAATGTGAGTACGTAAAGGCTTCATTTGGCTGACATAAAGGGTACGGAACATTGAAGTAACCTATGTTGATAATTTGAGATTTATTTCAATTTGTTTGCAAAATACATATTTGATAATAAATAAGCTTCACATAAGTACGGAATTTGTATATGCAGATCTCTTAACAGCACTTCAAATCTTTTAAACCATTAGTTATTCGGGTTAAGACTATAACGCTCGTGACAGATATATAGGTTGAAAATTAATGTAGAAAGCTAACACGCAAAAGAAAAAATCTTTTTCGGTCTGATAAAGATGTACGATGTATAAATCAATGACAACTAAGAGGAAGAAAATGGCAGCTAGTTTCAATACCAATTATGATGGAATAATGGAACGCAATGCATCGCATAAAACCTAGTAAAGAAAAATAAATTTGAATGACACTTTAGTATCCCAAATTTTTTTAATCCCGCAATCCAAGCCATATGATTGGGTCAACTTTGCCTATCTTATTTTTTTGCTAACGCAAAATGCATTGAAGATGATTCGAAAAAAATAATTTAAATAAAAATGTTTTTTCCCATTTTTTATGCTACTCAAACAGATGCTCATTAAGGAAAAGTGAATAATCTTAGCCAGTAGGCAATTTAAAGTCCGTTTAAATGACCAAATGTGTTGACAAATAAGAAAAATGTGGCAAAACGCGGAATTTGCAACTGAAGATTAGATGACCAGCCAGTTATATATCAGGAAAAAATCGCCTTATTTGCATATGAGGGTGAATGTTTTCAAAAATACTTCATAGTTGCTAATCGGTAGAAATAAACACATATAATTATCAAGTCCTTACTTTTCCAGAAAAGTCTCAGATACCAGACATCTCATTCAAACGAAAGATAACATGAATATTGTTTCAATCTTACCAAACGTTCCTGTCACTTTTTCTGTAGCGCTTTTTAACTTAAGTGAACTTTTCTTTCCGTGTATTGTATGCAGACACTTTTGTAATTAACAACTTATTGTTTAAAAATATTTTGTTAAGAACTTTATTTCCAACCCTCACACACTATTATCTCAAGCAAATAAATTGGAAATGCCAGCAGCTTATTGCTTAAATATTCTGCGTCAATTGTGGCTGGAGGAATCAACAGATGTGTCTCAGAAAATCTATTTCCATTCGATATGGGAGCATCTGATAGCATTTGCTATTTGCAGATCCTCCTTGAACTAAGCCATACATTACTAAGCGGTAAAAACTTGGGATTTTATTTACCAAGGATGTAACATTAAAACACACATTTTGCAGGAACATGTAGCACAAAAATTCGCAAAACTTCAATAAGAATTTTTATAAAAAACAATTAAAATGAATAATCCCTTTACATACATTTAGACAAACAGATAACAGACCATAGTTTTGTATGCATTTTCCTTTATCCTTTCATCTTAGATAAGCTAACAAGGGGTGCTCTATTGAATTTTATGTAAATTTCTCTTTTTCATTTAATATTTACCCACTTGTTCTCTGTTTCTAATTATTTTTGATGAATTCACTTAAGATAAATAAAACTTTTGGTAAAATTCTCCACGTAATGCCATTTAACGGTCCTGCAAATTGTCCTGTTTGCATATTAACTTTTAGTCCACGGAAAAGTCTATCAACCTGAGGCAGAATAATTCAACTTCCTTATAAGGTTAAACACAGGATTATAAGCCACCTTTTTTACGTTAAAAATTGAAGAGTTTTTACGGTATAAACAGGTTTTGTTTGCGATATGGATACATAGCGCATATTTTGGTGAGGGTCAGGAATAACATATATTTATGTTTATGTGTAAACTAAATGTTTAGTTAAAAGGTTAGGATTAATGCTACGGACTGTGTTTAAATTCAGGGTTAAGTTTAAACATAGAATTAAGGTTGGAATTGAGGATCTGTAAAGGTTCATTATATAATTAGTTTTGAACCTTATCTTGGTCTTCCTTTGTGAAATTTAACACAATCACACCTTGGTTATTTGGGGTTCTCTACTTAAAATCCATTCTCCCCTCCGTCCTTATTATATAACCAATTTTTGAAAGGAATGGAAAACTGAAGATTATTAAATCTTAATGCTGACACGAAAATATTATGATATAATATTAACAGTTTAAATGTTTAGATTAATTTATACCGTTTAATGGAGAACAACAGGGTTAAATTTGTAGCCACCTTGGCGAAGTAATCCGGCACATCGATACCTCCCATTTATGCGATTGTTCAGAGGAAATTGCATAGATTAGTTTAAATGGTAAATTAGCTTATATAACATTAACAAACTAATGTTTGAGAGCATAAATCAGCTCTGGCCTAGAAGAAGGGGAAAGCACCAATAGTTATTAGCTACAAAGCTCAGAATTATTTATACTCTAATTTCAGGCACAGGCATCATCTTCGTCCAAGATTTAGTAGTCGGGGCTTACACATGCTTCGAAGAGGCATTCGAACAGTAAATGGGAGGCAGATAGATGTGTATGCTGTCGGCCGTTGGTTTCGTCTCAGCTGGGTTTGTTGGCATTTGCAGAGGGGCTTCGTTTTTCAACTTTAAGCTCATGCATTTTGCCACTTATTCCAAAATACTGCTTTTTTACTCTCTACAGTCATTTCCTTTAAAGCAAATCGGTCGTGAAAGCTAACCCACTGAGACTTTGAAATAACGTTTGACGGATTATGTTTATGTGGTTAGACGATATTAATACTAAGCAGAATGCTTTTATACAATAACCATCTCGCTACTACCCTTGTTGCATTGTTGTGCTAACTTAGGTCAGATAAGATTAAATTCCATCCATTTCGGCGTAATATGCACTAGAAAGCTTAGAGTGCAGACAAGGCTAACTTTAAAGCTGTCCATAGATCTGATATCTGCTCACGAATATATTAATTAACCCGGGGATGGTTTTAGCTTTTTTAATCTGGGAAAATTACGCGTATTACTACGCAGCACAATTTAGAAATATTCAGCAATGGCAAGGTAACATTCGCCAAATTGACCTAAAATTGATGGCCAGCAAGTAGGAACCAGAAATTTACCTAAAATCTAAGACCGTAAATTTTTTTACTAAGGCTGAATTCAGGTAATCACCCAACAACAAGAAATTTAATTTTCTATAAAAAAGCGCTTACAGAGTATGAATGACGTCATCTATTACCTACATGAACATTAACACCCCACATTTAAAAATTTTTGTTTAAGTACCGCGTGATCACGATGACTGTGAGGTGTGTTCGAAGCATATGGTAGCTTTGAAAGGATAAACTGCTACGACGCCATACGCTAGCAAACCAATGGAAATAGTAAACCCTATAAAAAGATCGAACTGATTTTACATTAAATTGTTTATCTTCTTACCAAAAAACACGGTTTTACTTATAAATTGTGCAAATGGTTACGTAGTGTAAGTAGCACCTTTAGTGTTTTATCTGCATATTGGTGCCATACAGCGAACATCCACAAATCCTGGAATAAATTTTTTTCAATAAAGGATAAATTAAAAAGAGTTTATCGGTGGCTTTTAAAGTTTTCTTTGTGCACTAAGGTATTTGGGAGCATTTTTGTTGACATCATCCGAAAATGATCTTTAGGTCAACTGCTCTGTTGATTCCATAGTTGTGTGATAGAAATGGAGCCTTTGATACGTCTAAAGACAATATAAAACGCATATTGCTCC
The DNA here is from genome assembly GCA_017591395.1 of Schistocephalus solidus. Lineage (NCBI taxonomy): Eukaryota > Metazoa > Platyhelminthes > Cestoda > Diphyllobothriidea > Diphyllobothriidae > Schistocephalus > Schistocephalus solidus. Next base: position 52,623 of record WEDG01000476.1, read on the forward strand.
AAATGAGGCAATAAGCAATCAAGGTGTCAGCTCGTTTTGTAAGTTAAATGTACAGCTAAAAAAATTTAAGAAGCGGTGAAATAAAATCCACCCTGATTTCCGGAGCAATTTTGCTAGTCTTTTCATCTTTTAACATCGTTTTATTTATATTCACGGATTTCACTTCATTACACATAAGTCATTTGTTGGGATTAAATAATCGAACCTAGTGTTAATATTTTGCATGAACATCAGTGTAAGAATTCAAAATTTATAACACAGGAATAATTTATTTGAGTGAGCAGTTGAGAACATTAAGTAGTTCGTTTATGGCTCATAAAAAAGCTGAGATTGTAACAACATCCCCAAAAATAGCTCAGACCTTCCAAGAAGAAGAAAGATGGTGGTTTTTCAACACAACTAGTCACAATCTTCACAAATGCAGTAAAACTCTTATCTAACCACTCTTGCGTTTCAGTCAGAAAAATGATACTTCAACAGAATACATGATCAGGAAAATATGATGCTCTTCAGTCATTCTATGAGAGCTAAATCATGCTGGAAATTTTGCTGAGTTTAATTGCTGATAGAAAACCAGAGATAGGACAAGAGCGAGAATGTACAAGCTTAATGAAATTCAGAGAATGTAGGCAAAATCATCTATGCCAGGAAATGGATACTTGGCCTGTCATTTGCTCTCGTCTCAAGCTTAGAGTGGGTTGTTTTTGTGATTGGTGACTAATACCAAGGTGAGTTTCCAATTAAGATGTATTAAATAATTAAGTGAACAAAACATACTAAATGGGCACCAAGGTTTGAATTTCTCAGTCTTTGACATTCTGAAGCATCGAAGTGAGGTCTGGTCTTTCACAGCCTGTCAGTCTAACCAACCATTCACGCGTAAGTGGCTTAGATGAAATCATATGCAATGTGTTGGAACCCAAATAAAACTTTATTTGCCACTCTTACACTAGTGTTAAAATATTTTATTGATATTTCCACACAGAAAAGCCGTCTAACGCAATGAAAACTAATATACGCAATAGAGATTTCAACCGTTAAATGTGAAAATGCAAAATAGCACGTAAGTCAAGAATCGAACCATAAAAAACTGTTACGATAGTGCTGCTACATCAATTACATTTTATACATCCCAATATACCCCTTTGTGTGTACCATTGATACGTGTCTGCATAAACTTATGCATCATTCAGGCTGCAGACAGTCAGAAATAAAAGAATCGAGGCTAGGTAAAATAAGCGCCTGCGAAGTGTTCAACCATTGAATATTCAGACCACCATTCCAAACAATCAGGAGTGGTACATTCATAATTATACTTCATTAAATCTTTAAAAAACTCTCGTAGAGGTACTCTCTCTCTTTTGGTCCTTTGTTTTTCATTGCGCGACCAAGGCAGAGGGAACTTGAGTTTGAAATCCATTCTGAGAGTCTTATTTACCAGACTACTTATCTTAAACCATGCGAACCTAGAAAAGTTGATTATTTTAAATCCATTTTGGTTATCTGCTGTCAAGCGCATTTACGGAAGGCTCTAAGGAACAAATTGCCTCTGACAAATTTCCAGCTCAATATGCTCAAAGATCTTCAACAAAATGAAAAAAATCATGTTAACCAGACCGGAAAAGGTCTCAAAATATAGTACTGATATTTAAGAAGCATAGCGGGAAGAAAGTAGAAAAACCTTATCTGATCGTACAAAGTTTACAAAATCCGAGAAAGACAGGGATTGGACCGATGCCGTTAAAGATCAGTTGACAAAAGTGCTCAAAATTCTCAAAATGAAGGACTTTTGTCTAAAAAAGAGTTTAAAGAAATAAGACGGTGGGCACAACGATACCCAGAATGCATGGCCTTGCAAAAATCCACGAAGAAAGGTTTCCCCTTTGTCCAATCTGGGATATGAGAAATTCACCCTATCATGTCACTGCAAAGTGGCTGGTAGAAAAGTTAAAGCCGCTGCAAAGTTGTCTGTATCCATGCAGTTTAATAGACACCTTTTAATTTTCTGAAGCGGTCAAGAATACTAACGTGGCCGCACGGAAGAGACTGCCATTAGGTGTATCCTCACTGTTTACCAACCTGCCCGTAGTAGAAAGCATAAACTATATACGTGACTTTATACGGGAAGCAAACTGCCAGAAAGGGGGGACCTTAAAAGAATTACTGATGCAAAGCACACAAAATGTCCTGTTTCAATGCAACGGCCAACTGTACAGGCAAAGAGATCGGGTGGTAAATGGCCTTAGTATTCGGTCCATTTGTCGCAAACATCTTCATGGGCAAGGTCAAGCCAACATGTCTTAAGGATACCATCAAGGGCCTTTGATTTCTATGCTCGGAACGAAGACGATATCTTTCGTCTGACATATAGTACCACTGGTATCGATGGAATTCTCCAAACGTTTACAAAGGCACACTCCTCACTAAAGGTTTCTGCAGAAACTGAAGCAAACAACGAAATCACGCTCCTAGATGTTCTTATGCTCAGGCAAGAAGATGGGTCTATCCAACGTTAGATATTCCAAAAGAAAACCTGAATGGTTCAATATCTTAATTTTGCAGAGTTTTGTCTAAGTTAATCAAAAACAAAATCTAGTCAAGGGATTCGTGACCAGAGTGCAAAGCCTCTGCTCTCCTGAACGTGTTGACGCAGAGCTAAAGCATCTGCAGAATACACTCCACGTAAACTATTATCCAGAGATATTTATCTCCCGAACTGTTAAGGAGAGTACTATAAAGCCTGCCGTTGTCACTACAGAAAAAAACTGATTTATAAGACTGCCTTTTCTGGAAGATGCAGCACTTTAATTAGTAAGAAGATGTCTAAGGAAGGCTATCAATAATGAGTTCTTGGCGGCGAACTTGCCTTTTTTCTTCCAAACCTCCCAAATCGTACGGTTGAGACGTAAAAACGACAGATCAAATCAATGTGTTTTTCTTTATTTACCTGTTTCTTTGGCTGAACAACGTCGCGTATGGAGAAGAGAGTACGCGAAAATCAATCCTTTTCAAGTTCAAAATCGCACATATAATTGAAACAAACTACCAGGTTGACAACAAAAAGTCTTTCAAATTACCCACCGGGCTCCAGCACAGTACTTTAAAGGCCAACGCAAAAGGGTGCTTTCAACAGCCGAGGCTATGGTGACTCGGGAAGCGAACCCAGGCCTTCTCTTTCAGAAGACGTGGATACACTCAGTCTGTCTTCCCTGGCCGACTCCATATGGTACAAGAACGCCATCCCCATGCCCAGAAAACGGTCACACGCATTCCACGTACAGACATTGCTGACGGCGAATCCCACCATTTGCCCCTTCCACTCCCCGCTTCAGCGTCCTCAACATGTTGACTTCGTCATGCAGACAGAGTGGAAACAATGAGTATGACTAACAAGAAACACCCCTACATATAAACTTTGTTAATAGTTTATAATTCCATTCCCAATGTAATTGTAACGGCCTGCTGATAAATTACTGAAAAATGTGTTTTGCCAAATGAATTTTCATTAAAAACATCACTCGTCAGATTGGCATAATAAAGAACTTATTGACATAAAATCTGGTTCATGGGTACGACGATGCATTTCTATTGCAATGATGGACGAGTTACATTTCAGACAATACGGCCACATTGGAACAAAATCAAAGACAACGTTTAATGTATGTTCTATTTGTTAAGCGCAGGCTATATTCATACTTTCTCTTAGTCTGTCCATCTTCACAGTATGAATGCGCAAACAGTATGTTATCTATAAACATTAACATGCGTCCACCATTCTCACACCCTGGCTTTCTCAGTGCCCAAACAACTGACTTTTTTTAGTAACGCGGGAAACCTGTCTTGGATTACGCAACTTCAATTCCCTCAATCAAATGTCAGCTCACATATATTCTACGCGAATCAATTGTTCCGATAGTACGTATATGAGGATGATTTATCTAGGGTTCCCTTATTATAACGACTATTCTGCATTATTAAACTTGGCCGCCGTGATCAGAGTAGGCAGCACATTTACTAAGGAGATGTACAGTTTTCTTCTCTGCTTAAGCTGTTGACAAACATTAAACGCTCGAAGCTTCTATTGTGAATTAAATCATGCTTAAAGCGAAGTAATCAGACACCTCACATGTATTTTATTGGATGTGTAAACTTTTGTTATTTTAACCTCCCTTATATTATTGTAAAGGCCTGATGATGAATTATCGATGGCGTTAGTTCGCTAAACTCGTCTTATTTAATGCTAAACATAACCAATTACTTCTTTTATAAACCAATCTACAGTTTACAATTGAAATACATGGTTTTTGTTATTTAAATAAATTTATGTAAGGGCTGCAAAAGTCGCAATAGTTCCCCGTATTTTGCTATATATTGGGATACATAAATTATGACATTTTGAACTAGAACTAAACAAACTACGACTTTAGGGATTTTACTCATTGAACTCAGTGAAAGTGTGAACGTTTAAGAGTTTTGTTATTTTTTTCCGATATTTAGTTCTTTTCGAAAAAAACCAGCACATATCGTCTTTAATTTCTGATCCACGATACGTTCACGTTTTAAACAAACCAAGATCACTGACGTACGACATTTAACCATAAACACATAGATTATATTGTGTATTGATAGTGATTAAAACTAAGACGTGAAGTATAAGCGGACGTGTGAAAAACAAAGAAAACTGAATATTTATAGATAAAAATAAACCAATGAGGACAAAAAATCATGCTCCTACAAAAACATCTGTAGTTTGGGTTTTGCAATAATAATATCGATTTGTGTTAAAATGCAGCACATTTCTTGCTTAACTTTATTAATATTTTATCTGTGGTTTAAAATAAATCCATGTATTAAATGATTATTCAAACAACAAATACTTTACTAAAAAATAATGGAACCTTATGCAGACAAATTACTTCTCGTTGAAAGTTTAGAAGATTGCTTCAATGTTAGTAACCGTTAAAAAAATAATTTTAAATTGTTTAAATGAATTCCTTTGGCATAAAATAAGCACACAATATATTTTATTTCTCATGCAATTTTGAAAATTTATTTTAATAGGCTGTGATGTTTCAATAACAACAAAGAAAATATCTGACCAAGGGATTAAAAGGAGGGATATTTTTTAAAAATTAAGCTTGCAGATAGTAAGCTAGTTGAAAATTATGAATGTAAGCCAAGCATCATTGCCAGCTGCCAGAAATAATCCAATAGATTAAAGATGGTATTCTGATATATAAAAGTTGGCAAAGCTTTCAAAATTAAAAGCTTTTTACCTGCGTTTTTAATGTTAGTCAATCGGTTCTCTTAAGGTAAACAATCGGTTTTTAAAAGGATGACGAGCACAAAGCCTCTCTTTATAAAAAGCAGTCTTTTTAATGTTCTTGAGAGAAGTAAATAATATATATTTTATCTAAACAGAGATTGAAAATTAAAACTACTCGTTGACTTTTTGACATTTTTCATGCTTAAGCGATCTGCAGTCCTGTTATTTCATGTATTTAGTTCTTTATCATATTCTTATCATGCTCTCTCTCTGAAATTGTTCTATTTCCATTTGTCATTGCTATAAAAATGCTTAATCCGTTCAAACTTGTTTTCTTTCATACCTGTGCATCCAAATATAAAGATTTCGTTGCCCTTGTCAGTGCAGTTCAATAAGTTAACTATATCTCTTCTTCTGCAGAGGGCCGAAATGTTTAGATAAACAAATGGCAGAACACTTCGAGTTTTGATTTGTCATATTATGTTTGCACCGTTGAACTTTGAGAGGCACTGTTAAGGTAAACATTGTTTTGATTAATAACTGATAATCAAACTGCCTATACCCGTATGCACTGGTGACATTTACCAAGCCTAAAGCAAAGTGCAACTATGAAATACGTGTTCAACAGGTGGGATGAAAACATCGGCTTGATGGAATCGTTAGGGAGAAAAAAGTAAACAGTTAGGGATTTGGTTAAATGAAATTAATGGTATAACTGACACATGTTTCCTCTTAGCCTTCAAGTGTTCACTCATTTGTAACGTGATTAATAAAAAGGTTACTTTAAGTGTAAGTTAACTGGCCTGTGTTTTCGAAACATGCATGTTCTCAATAAAAGATCTAAGGATTAACTCTACAAGGGAAATTGCTACCCGCTTAACCCTGTAGATGACAAAGTGATGTAATTTTAGGCAGCCTAGCAGATGAAATGCACACGTTTCAGTGCTCATTTCAAATTTGAGATGTTTTTAAATGATGTGTAGTTCTTTGAAAGTAACGACTGCAAGCATGATAGTGGTTCACTACCTGGCATTCGTAGCGTTGAATTTTCTGTCTCTCAATGTTAGTGCATTTGAAAAAAAGTGTTCATCTATCTTCCTAGAATATCAGCTAGTTTTTGTCCTTATCTGATCTCAAGCGACACTTTGCGCCTTTGCAAATAACAGGTAAGTTGACAGTATTTCTTAGCACTTTCTTTAATTTTCCGTGAGGAAGAAATGAAAAATGAAACCTGAAAGTTAAACAAAGAAAGTAAACTTTACATTCTAGTTGTAATTTATTGCATGAAAAGTGCTCTGATATACGTAAAGAGGAGAAAAATAATGTTTTTGCATATATGCATCTAATGCATATATGAATAAATGATAACAATACATCATCAGTAAGGTAATACGGAAACATTCGGTTAAATAATTATTAAAATAGCCTAAAGGTTTTTAACTATGTCTGGAACATAAGAAAAATAGTATGTTGGACTGGGATTACACATTAATTAAAGTCTTAACTCACTAACCACATCAGGAGACCACGATAGGAGTATCGTTTCGGATATATATTTTTGGAGTCGTTAACTGAGTTAAAATAAATCATGTAATTTGTAAGCAACTACTAAGCTCTGTAAAGCTATATGCAGGCAAGATTTTTTATTTTTGGGTCATTTTGTAATTTTGTTTGCGAAATTAATCCCATACGATATCGATAAACGTTGGAAACCATGCTTGTTTCAAGACAAGCTACCAAAATGCAGCCGCAAACGCATCATTAGTCACAGGAAAATGATGGTGAATGTTCTGTGGTATGAAGCTGGCTTGCTCCATCAGGAGTTAATGAACCCGAGCTTATTGATCACGGTAAAAGTATCCTTAAACCAGTTGGAAAAAATAATCCAAAACTTGCAGAAAAACTCACAAAATTGGTTCACTGAATGAATCATATTCTGTTGCAGAGCAACCCTAGAACACATACCACACAAATATCAGTGGTGTAGTTGAAGTTCAAAGTTCTCTATTATTCACGATTCTAGTTAGATCTTGCCCCTCTCTACCTCTTCTTCTGGAAACTTAAATGTTTGCGAAAATGCTGCAAAACAGGCCTTTTAAGAATGCTTTGACTATCGATTGCCAGAATTTAACACCACTGGACGAAACGATCTACCGCTAAAATGGCAAAATCGTATTGAAACTAATAAGTGCATACCTTGATGAACATAACTGTTCCTGGTATTTACAGAGCATTTAACAAGCGTTGTATTTTTCTGCAACTAATAAGTTCGTCCATAGAAAAACTGTGCATCGAATAAAAAGAAAGTGGATGTACACTACTGGGTTGAACAATATCCGAATCTATGGACTATTCTAAATTACCTTAGCTCTTTTTTGCAGAAGGCCCACGACTTGTTGTGTGCTTCTGTCTGTAGGTTAGTTATTTGTGGGTAGGATATTACTCTGATAATTTATAAAAATAAGTTGCCAAACGGCGCGAAAAAGAAAAGGTCTAGTTTGTATTTGCCACAATTGGATGAAAAAAGCCTTCGCTGTGAGCTGCTGGTTGTTACCGGGCTTAAGTATCCTAAATGGTTAAGAAGCATCTTCCAGAAGGCGCTTTATTTGACTAGCGGTGTATACCTTTTATTGGAACAATGACGAGAGCATGCTGAAGTTTACTGCCGATAATTGGCTTGCTTTTACTAACACTTGCTTTTAGCATCTTCTGACTGAATTGGTAGATAAACGATAGTCATCAAACTGACTGTATTGCAGTCATTTAAATATTCTGTTAAAAGTTGGTGACATGGTCGTTTCCGGTTTCCGTTTGCACGTACCCAGAAGTTCGTCTTTCAGCAACGGCAAAATTTTCACCTAAAGACACCTTAATGCAGCAAATCTACGAAAACCCAGCAAAACCGAGGCATTTAACAGAGAAATCTGGATTTGTGTTAAATTCTGAGTAAATGGAGAATCCAAAAGCAAAACGTCATGAAAGAAGCTGTGAGTATATACGCAGCTGTTCAGGCAATTCTTGGCTCTATCCGGTGGCATCGCGTCGAGTCGTCCATCTCAACGATTAAACGGATATCTTTTAAACAGTTCAGGCTATGTTCCGTCGCCATAATCCCTTCCACTGTGTTCAACAATGATGGCGAACTGCTTAAGTCATGGTTATCTAGCCCGCAGTCGATTCGTAAGGGCCGATGAGCTTGCGGATCCATATTTTGTGTTGTGATTTAGCCTGGGTAAACTTGTTAGCCACGTGGTGACGATGCGGGTGACCAACAGTTCCGTTGACAGCGAGCCGAATTCCCGAGTAATTGTTGCTCCAGGGATAGACAACGGCAATAAAATCACGGCCATTTACGACTGGAATATGGAAGATAAAGCAATCATCACATCAAATACGTCACACTGCTTTTAACATGAGAACTTTCAGCGAGAGTGGGTCTGGGGTGACTTAATAACTATGCCCTGTGCCAGTTGGTTCGAAAATACCCTTTTCTGCAATTGTCTCTGTTTAATGGGTTCGAGAGAGAATCCGAAAAGCCAGGCCAATAAATATAGTGCTACAGTGATCGCATCTGAGCAGTCTCCCTAAACTCGCTTGCTTACTTTTAATCACCAAAATTATAAATTTGACATGAGCTGACAACAGAAATCTCCCCAGAACAGACATAAGCAAATATTAGAACACGATAAGTCCAATGAAGTATCCACACATTTAATGGTAGGCCCATTTGAGTTACAATTAGCGGCTTCAATGTTGGGAATTCGGTCAAGTTCGAGCAAATTATCAACTTCGATAACCAACCCATCACCCATATCTCTCTCTATCTCTATTACTTCTTAACGCATTGAGGTTCATACTTTTGTAGCCTAGATAGTGTCATGTGACAAATCCTTCAAGAAAAAAAATGATGACGCAACACTGAGCCTACACAGCAACGGGTGGCAATGGAGCGCAACGTGCATCCTAAAATTTGCAAGCTTACATTAACAGTCTGACACGATGTCTTCACGAGTTGATCGGTAAAGCATGGGAAGGTGAGCTTGTTCTAGATAGCTGACCCTCAACGCTTCTTAAAGGCAGCTACAAAAATCTGCATGAATAACCCCAGCGGAAGCCGCATATACGTCACTGTAAAGGCAGTCAAAATTTCATGCTTAGGAGATTCGAGAGTTTGTGTGTGGATAAGATCCAAAACAATCGGGATTTTGAGGTTGACGTATTGAGATAAGGGCGCAGTCTTGATTTCTAACAGGAACTCTTGGTCGTTTGTTTGACTGACCTTACCGCAATGCTTGACTCTTTCTATCGTGTGCTTCTGTGGCATGGTAAAGAATTAAGGCAGAATGCTGTGCGAATTCAGATCCACAATGGCCCCATCAATGCTGTAGAAAACTGGAATTTGTCCAAGAGCATGTTCAAATACGATATTGGTTGGATGTGCTGAAGGCGGCTGAGTGTTTTAACTGTAGTGAGTTTGCACCTTACAGCCAACTGGCTAATTTTGACTACGCTAGTGATATCTTTCTACTAGCATCAGGTTTTGAAAGCCAAAAGAAGTTATTGTCGTGACTGAATGTGGTTGCGAAATCAGTTTGTTTAGGTGTACGCATTAAAAAAAGCCAAGCTTGTTCCAAGCAGTATATAAATTAGAAAAAGGCCTACCTCAGAACCATGGGCTATTGCCTTAAAGACATGTACAGCTTAAAATAACCTGCTATGAGGATGCTATCTAATGAATAGGGAAAATATACATTTTTTTCCTGAATCGGCATTGATTACATGTGTTCCCAATGTTAAGAAGGTGTCATGGATCTGGTGCAAATACTCCATGGCCGCAAGAGGCCGGATATACCAGAACTCCGTCCAATCAAACCATTTAATGTGTTACGCATGTAAATGACCGAAAACTGGATGGGTTTGGTCATCATTACCTACGATCCGTGCTTTGAGTGAAGTGCATTGACTTTGCCTTAAATAGTCTTATGTGGCTGCGCCAAAAGCATTAGGGGGTCCTCGGCCATCTTAGAAACAAATTAAAGGTTAAAGTAAATTGAAGCAGGTTTATGATCATCCGTTCCATAAACTAAGCCTTGCTATCATTCAGAGACGCCACAAGGAAGCTAAACTAAAAAAGCTTTATTGAAACATTCTGTAGTGATATGAAGATCGTTCTATGGGATTCTTTTTATACCTCCAGTACCACTGCGGTCGATCGTATCAATTGTGAGTGAAAAATAGGCTTCATAATCGAGGCCGGCTAGAGTAGGTTTAATCACAGAGTATCTCAATAAAGTAGTTTCGCGATTCCTGTATGAAGATGGAGCAAAACTACTTGTAAAAACACAGTTCAACAACCTTAAAATCCATAGTTTTCTTTTTTCCTCACACAATGTAGGATTTCCATTCTCATAAGCCTTAAAGAAATCAGCTATGTTCACTTAAAAAAGACATGACTGCTTTGAAGAAGATTCATTTGTTCAAACAAGAATCGCATACTTAATCGGAATGCGGTCAGAATTTTAGCTCCTATCCTCAGCCCTGCCATCGCAGTTCGGCTCCCATCACAGGTGAAGAAATTAGTTATTAAAATTATCAACTTAAATTCGGAAGTATCAAATAATGTGGTTGAGAAGAGTAATTAACGTAGCTACCCCCAAGTTCTCCACAAGTCCTTGTTACAAAATAAGTTACTTCATCACGGAGACATAAATGCCTGCGTTACGGATAACCATGACACCCAAAACTGAGTGATGAGTCCTCATTACATATGACAAAACCTGTCAATACGTTTGCAGTGACCAGTCCGTTAATCATAAAGAGCACTTTATCAATTATTAATTAACACATGCATGCAGCATAACTTCCGTCAATGACACATATTGAACAATGTTTACGTCTGAACGCTGGTAATGTAGATGCACTATCTCATGAAATATAAATGAGATTCTAAAAAGTTTCACGATTAAATAAAGATGACTTAGCTTTGTAAAATTCATTATCCTGCAGCATAATCCCAGAGTATTTTAGCCATATAAGCTAACTGACATTCAACAAGCTGCCAGATGGCTATCTGCAAAAACGACACAATAAAAATTGACAACTTATGTAGTATGACCTTTTTCTATCGATTTTAGGGCCTAAGAAATTCAAAAACATTTTATAAATAGGAATCATTTACCTATTTGGTCTTTAATTGGCTTCTAAAAAATAAAGTTTTCTTTAGATTTCTACTCGACAAAATAGAAAATTGTATACAAAAACATTTACTTATGACACACAATTTGGAACGAGGTTCTCCAGTACACTAGATTTCAGCCTTTTTAAACTGAAATGTGATACAGTTTCGTATTTAATTCATAAATAATATAAAGGTTTCTTGGCGTACAACGCTTCTACATGCAACGCTTCAAAGTGTGAGTGTAGGTCGACTTTCGACGGTAGACGGTCGAAATATGCATTTTATTCACAAGTATTCGATAAGCATATTTTCGATTGGAAAAAAAATATACGAGTTTGCATAGATTGAAAAATCCACAGGTCATTTATGTGTGAACGTGGGAGACAGGCTTAGAAACTGATAGCTAGGCTCAATGATTTTTTCCCAATTTTGCTTCTAAGGCACTCTTATTCGGAGAAGATCCTGTACGTAGCAGGCCGTGAGCGCCATGTATACTGTTCTCAGCCACTGCGCCGGTTTCCACTCCCGGCCTCAGACATTGCCTGGCCACTGACCGCAGGCGGGTTCTGCGCAAGTCTGATATCAAAATTAGTTAATTTATGCGTAAGTAACCATCCTGCGTGAAGCATGCTTTGGAGCAAACGGTGGTCATCATTTGTAGCTTTGGTCTAAAAAAAAGATCTTTGGGACCATGCCTGTTGTTCGCTGACATTTCAAAAACAAACAAACTTCCAAAGGCGAGGGGCGGGGTGGTAAGAATTGCCCTCGGCCCGATATAAATTCATATGTGCGACGGTCCTGTTAACGCGACTTTACCAAAGGCTGTTTATTACTGCAATTGACGCAGCAGGGGGCAGAAAGGACACGAAATAAATCGTTTATAATCAAGGCTTGCGTTGAGAGGGTGGTGTTAGGATTTTGATGACATATGCCTAAATGCGCAAGGGGAGCATCTCTGTAGTCACAGGGGCGATAGGGGTATTGGTGACCGTCGCTCGAATCTCTTTTGACCTTTATATCGAATTTGGCCAAATATGCGCACGCGAGTTAAAAATAGGGCCAAACCAATGTTGTTTGACAAAACTCACATTGTTTAGACGTAGTGCAACTTTATTTGTGGCTGAATACTGATACATAAACGTAACCACATGTTTTCGAAATGACCCTCAAACGCGTGTTTTTTGCCTAAGCAGCGTTCGATAAAACAGCAGCAGATTTATAGGGTTAGTAAAATAAATCCTTAGTTGAATGTGAAATTTCTGATAGACGCGAACAGGTGAGTTACAGGAAGCAGTTCACAGGGAGAAGGCACGACTGCTGGAACATGATTTGACATTTCGTATTCTAACTTGAAAAAAATTATCAGAAAGAGTGGCAGGTAAGGTTTGTAGAGGCACAAGGTGGGAAGTTTTATAGTAAGTAGTGCCCACACGATCACATGCATACTGCAATTAGCAACTCTCGAGATCGCTACTGGGTTCATAGTTGATGCGATGATAATTTGGCTATTCGCGTCAGAGTCGTTAATGACCGTACTTTCATCATTCATGCTGGATGGGTGCGTGATAATGACCTGGAAATTTGGCTCACTGTCATTGGAGGCACAACCTGCTCGAGTCATTGGTCTCAGGCTACAGTACACTTACAAGTGCAATGAATTCCCGTTTCTATTTTCCAAGTTGAGGCATCGCCTGCGCATGAGGTACGTGGAGATGGTGTGCGTACCCAACACCTCAAATGAAAGTGAGACAGATTTTTTATGTCATTATCACGCCCACACAGAACACGGATGATGAAAGCATGGCCATTAACGCCTCCGACGTGGATGCCCAAGGTATCGTCGCATCAATTACGACCTCCAGCGGTGATGGCGAGAGCTGTCAGTTGCATTACGCATGTGATTGCATGGCCACTATACAGTATAAATGCTGCTCACACTGTGCATCTAACACCCTTATCTGCCACTGTATATGATGTTTACTTCGAGAGAAAATCTGAATCATCAAGCCAATATACTTTCTATTCCAATGATCTCATCTGCTTCCACTGAATGTAAACGTTCCCTCTGTACACGTGAAGTATGGGTAGCCATGATCCACAAAAAATATTTGGCATGAAAAGAGTTATTGTTAGGCCAACAGAGAGAGAGATAGACTAACCACACATTACTGTTCATGTCTTCTTGTCTGTTTATAAATTCCAGTGTAAGAACGTACCGGACGTTGCCTCAATTGCATTCAATACAGTAAACAACGTGCAATATTTGAAATAGTTTGTTGCTTAGTAACACAACGAAAAGAACTGATGGAATAGAATTTCTTTAGACGAATCCAATGACCATTTTTAGTGTAATTTCGTTAAATATTATTTTGAGATGTAAGTTAATGTAGCATCTTATCCAAAACTATCAATAAAACGCGTACCCAACAAGGAGTGTATTTTAGCCAAAGGTAGAACACAAAAATGGGACAACGAACTCTGTTAATTTATGTAACGCTACATTTAAGATGCTGAAGTTTCTGAAAACTAAATATATGCCAAACGAACTAAATATAATTTTTTTAAATGAATTAAATCTGGTTTTCAATACGCTAATAAAGAAGGAAAATGTGTGAGCATCAACGCACTAGGAAAGAATCTACAGGTTTTGTATCTGTAGTATCTGGGTATCATGATAATAACCTAATTGCTTAGAACGAAACAATGTTCATATGCTTTATGTTAAGCTTTGGACAGCAAACCGATTGATGTATAAACTTTGTAGTATATGGCAAGCCAATATGAAAATGGTTAATAATTTAACTTTTAACACGTTATTCTGAATGTACGTTATTCTTAAATATAATAAAATTACCCCATTACTAAAAGTTATTTTGATATATTCCATCATATTTAACCTCAAGTATTAAGAAATCGTACGAGAAAATGGTTCAGTTGGTACCCTTACTGAGTTCTTCCGACACAAATGACAAACCAGTTTTTGTATGTCTTATTTACTTCTTAGTCACTAAAGTTCTGGTTGCATTCTTCACATTAAAATGTTTGAACACAGAGCATTTTTATTCTTTAATTAAAATACCTACAAATTCAATAAATTAAAATGATTTTATTTATTCAGCCTGCTTTTCATTTTTCGTTTTTTTGCGTCTGAAGAATAGGTTTCAAACTCTCCAGTATGAAAAACTTACAAGTTACAGTAAAAATTATCCGGAGAGTAAAGGTCGCGCTCTACGATAAATTTCATTCCTAGACGATTAAGCTTGAAAGGATTTTGCTTAAATTAACCAAATTCTCCGTCCTTCTGCAGAATAATCAGCATAAATAGGGGTGGCTAACCAGAAAGGTACATTTTAGCTCAAAGGTTAACGACTTCTGTAAAAAAGATAAGAAATCATTTACAGGCATTCGTATTACCCCAATCTCTTTGGGAAAGTAAAATGCATTCTAAAATTGTAATATGTAGGCCGAATCGGCAGAATGATTTTAAAATTGAACAAGGTTTGCATTCGCATAACATATTTAACTTGAATATTAGCTGAAAAACGATGTTAATTATGCATATTCTGTGTGCAACTAATATTGAGCAAAGTGGATTAGATATATTATCATGCCACCTAAACTACTTGCAATTACTTGAAAAGTACTAAAAAAAAACAAGAAAACTGCTTTCTACAAGGAATTGCAAAAATACTGCTTTAAGGTCAGCGATATGATTATTTGCACCTAATACTACGCGATCTAATGGGAGCATTCTAATTTGGCAAAGTATCTTTTAGAAAACCTTTTTTGGTTAGATTAATGACCACTGCCAGAGAGAAAACAGACACACGCAAATTCAGTTTTTATTGTGCGGTTAACAGTTGCATAAACCATCGATCATTTTTCAGAGAACTTGATTGCTATCCATACTTCTTCTGCTGTTTTTAAAAAAAATTCAGGAAAATAATTGTAAGGATTATATTCATACGTACAAGGTCACACTTATAATTTAAGGCATACTGATCAATGAGCGCCGATTTACATTTGGTAATTTTATTATAATGCCTGTCAGTTTAATGAAAAACTTTATGTATAATGCAAATTAATTGCTTCACATTAAGTGATGTCTTTTAACTTAACGAACGCGAGTTTGTGGATAATAATCTACCATGGAGTACTGGTCTATGAATATCTCATTGGCTACCTGCAGTAGCCATTGAAACTCGACCACGATAGCCAATTCCGCATTAGGGTGAATAAGCTGGGATGTTTGCGTGTACTTTTGACACAATAAATAACGTCTCTTATTAACAGATTCCGTATGTTGTGGTCTGACAACCATACAAGCAAATGTTAACCATTTAAAAAAATCATATGATGCTAACTTTACGCCATATCTCATGAGGTGGATATATTCATTGATCAATGTAAGTTGCTCGAGTCGTTATATTGTCAATAATCTCAAATTCTAAACTATAACATGCCCCAAAAGAAGTATTTTTTAAAGATATCTTACTACCAAGTTCTCGAACATTCTGCGTCTTCAATTTTGTCCGTGTTGTTTATTAATAAATTATTGTTTCTTTATATAAATGATCATTTTTAACTGCTAGTGGTCATCTGAAACCTATGAAAACGTAACTTTAGAAAAATAAACGGCAAAGCTGTTGCATTTGGTAAAGTGTTTTCGTTTTTTTGGTCATGAAATAAAAGTGGCCTGCAGAATCGACATTAAGTAAATAAACCTGGTAAGAGTTATAACGAAAGCTAACTCAATTAAATATGGAAAATCATATACATCACGCTTGGTCTCCGTTAACAAATCAAATCAAATATGCTAATAATGCTCTGTTTCTAACCTTGCCACAATATTACCATCAGATTATGATAATCAATAAAAGTACGATTCCATGCACCATACATATTTTAAAGGCCCTAAACAAATTAAATAGAACATGCCATTCTTTACCGAATAATTTGCTTAAAATAATAATGCAAAAAGCTTGTAACTTAATAAGACTTATAAGGAAACCCAATTTAAACACATCATGTTGGGCGCGGCCATTAATAAACGATAAGCAGATTTCTATATCTTTTATAAGAAACGTGTCTTGTTATCTACATTAACTTATATGCTGCTAAGTAATGAAAGGTTAATATAAATTTACATATTAAAGTCATTTTTGTGCCAAAAAGAACATTAACTTGAACAAACATAATGCTACACGAAATATTAGGAAAATAATAACTGTTCAATTACGCTGGACTAAATTTAGAAAAATGTTTTTCCGAATTTGAAATTCATTAAAAATGATATGACATTACATAAGACTTGTTCATCAAATTTTCTTTGACGAAACAGAGCGTTGTATTCATACATCTTCGAGGCTTGTAAAGTTCAATATTAGCTGTTATTTATGACAAATTCTGGTTTTCTCAGGTTTCAAACACCCAAGACTGTAATGGACAACATATGTAAATTGGAATTCGTGAAAAAAGCTCTACTTTTTCTCACCTTTTACGTGATCAACGTATCTCAGCGGAAGATATCTTGCCGATACGAACAGTCCGACGTTGTTTATTGTGCTCAAAAGTACAACGTATTCCAGATGCCAAAAGAAACTGCCGGCTATGGATTTGGATTCGGATCAGTCTTAGATGCGGAAAAAATGTGCAAGTAGGCAATAATCGCGCTTTTATGTCTTTTGAAATTATTCGGTATTTGCAATGATTGCCATGAAATTATTTTATAGTGATTTTAATTGACACTGAATGCGTCAATTACTAGATATTTTTTACGACTAAAAAATTCAGCAATTAGATTTAAAAGACTTTTGAGAATTCAGGCTGCTCCACTTAAGCAGCATGACATTCATACAAGGACTTTTATGTATTTGCAGATGGTTGTTACGTCTGATGACATGTTAGTGTCAATTAATTGAAAATTCACTTGTAAAATCAATGGCTTTGAAGAGAATTCGCCATTTATAAAATCATCTTGGAAAGCGCACTATCTCAGTAATTCAAAAGATATCACTGCAGCAGTTTACATTTCCCTGTAATTAAGTCCTTCAGATAAACATATATATATGCACGCCCTTGACTAGATACGTTAGCTTTAGTCTCTGGTATGATTTAAATTTCGAGCGCATACGAAACATATGGGATTTCCAAAGCTGAAAAGAATGTATCATAATATTTATCAGATCAAAACATGCCAGTTACATTTCTCGAAATAAATTTACGAAGGTATACGCACTTTGCATTTTAATTCAAAGTCCAGCATCGTTTTCAATGGGCTTGTGACATGATGACAGGGCTACAGGTCATAATGCTAGGAAAATGATGTTTTTCCTTTATCTCTTTTTGTAAAAAATATTTTGAATATGGGCTTTGGGGCATAATATCAACCACGGGATTTCTTAACATCGTGCTACTACTAGGAAGATTAAGACATGCAAATATTTAGCTTTACCTCTCAACTAAATGCATATTAATTTTAAATTAGGTTAAAAAGTGAATTTACATTACATGTGCTAAAGCAGATGACGCGACAAAAACCAGGTCCATTTGATAAGCTGTAAAATAATTTTAAATTCCGTAGGTTAAATAAATTAAAATTAACTGGACGAAAAGCGCGAAAGCATGACTTAAACTTCGCAATGTGTAAAAAAACCTTTTTATATCATCGTAGCAATTTAAAATTATAATGAAAAACTGGTCATTGTGTTGATTTTACTTTCCATTGTGCTCAACCTCTACTAGATATACTTCAATTCTAAACCTTCCTCTGAAAGTGGCTTTCTTTCCCGTTTCATTGGTTTGAAACTCGGTCATTTTGACCATCCATCCTAAAGGCAAAGTTACTTTGATGCCTTAAACCTAACCAGCCGCTCGCCATGCATTATATCTACTAGCTGCAAAGTAAATATTGTTTCTACCTTAAGGAAGCGCAAAAAGGTGCCTACCAGCAAACAAAACCTAAGATTATTACGCTCGAAATCAGAAAGTAAAGTAGGTGATTTCGATGGCTGTCCATACCAAAACAAATTAAACAAATTCGTTCTGATTTTGGCTATGCGGCCTTAGTAAGAGTGTTATAGTTTCCACTATTTTCAACCCTACATTGAGGATCTTGGTATCGAAGACGCAAAAATTGTTAGTTATAATAAATTAGTAGTGTACTTTTCCAAAGAATCAATACTGAACTGCAAATGAGAATGTAAAACATCTCAGAAAGAGTAAAACTCCTTCTAATGAGGTATTTCACTTAAAATATTTATACATCTTACGTTCTAAAAGATGCTTGCTACACTGAAATTCACGCATAATGAAGCACAGCAACTTGAAATCCATCTACTCAGATCCTTCTGGCACGTACACGTTCAGGCCTGCGTCGCTGGACGAGTGCTCGATCGCTGCAAATTTATGGGCACTTCGGAATTTCAGCTGTCTATGTGGCGTTTCATCTTCGATCTTCGGCCGTATGAAAGAGCTGCTATTTATCTCTGCCGCTCCCATAATATGCGAAGTAAAGTTGCGTTATTTTATACTCGCCTTTGTGTAAAACATCATGTATCTTTTCGCTCAGTAAACCTGTAGGTAAGGATACTGGTTTTCGTAAGAGGCATTTTAGATGCAATACCATAGCTACTTTCATTTAGAAATAAATAGTGTCATGAAAGTTTAATCATCAGTTTTGTTTGATGTTTCAAACGAGCTTACATTTTCAATTTGAGAGCATCAAGTTTCTTTAAATATCTAAACTGACCCAGTTTTTTTTATCACGGAATATCGAACCCTGTAGCTGTTTATACTTAAAATAATTAATAAGCTGATGTTTCTGAATTGAGTTCCGAATTTGGCTTAAAATTATCTGGGTCTTTATAACTGGAATGCTTTAAGCTCTTATATGAACATACATTAATCGTGATACAGCAAAATTTTTAGCGTTTTCTAAAAAGTACAATGTGGATGTTGCCTACACGTTAATATTGCCAATCAATATAAAAGCAAAATAATATGAGTTGACCCTCGACGTAAATTGATTCGTAAAACATTAAAAATAAACACTGCATGCCTATTTTCAGATTAATTTATATTTTGTTAATATTAAGCAGCAAAGTGCGACATTCAGTTTTTGTGTTTAAGATACTTTATTTAAAAGTAGCTGTGTTATACCCGCTTGTCCATCTTCGATTAAAACTGAATGTTAACTTGAATAGTTAACAAATCAAAGTTTTGCGATGATGCAGTACAAATACACAGGGCTTATCGAAAGTACTAAGGGGCGCTAGAAAGACACACCGTTTATTCTCTTTGACGACCACGGTTCACTTAAGAGCGTCAAAAAAAGAAAAAACGATACCATAGAAAGTTGTTACAAGGGTTTGTCTTATAATAATGGAAAGAGAATCACAAGTCTTGAATATTATTGTTTCAGTTTTATTTCTAAAAAATCCCCTTCTTTCGAAATTTAATTCATCATGTGTTATTTCAAAGCGATATGACTTAATCAAATACTCTCTGCTTTAGGTTTGATAAAAACATCAGCAAACATAGATAGCACTGGAATTTAACGGTTTGTCAAAATAACAACCTAATACGAAGGAGTGGTTAAAATATTTGTTTTTCTGAAAAAACAAATTATGTGCAACTTTACAAAATTGTGGTATTACACGAATATTTCCTGTCTGTGATTGAGAATATTTGCAGTACTTCTTATAAGGCTTTCTGATACATAACACATTCACATATATTACTAGGAGTAATTTGTCATTTGTAAAAAATGCAATTCCTGCGATATTGTCTCTCATTTTGCGTGACTGGTAGCAAAATGTCATTTTGTTTTGAAAAAAGTGAACTTTAATTGAATAACTAGAGTCCCAGTTATATAAACGGGCTTCTTTTTCTACGTTCGCCGTAATTTTACTGAAAATACACGGTAACTTTAAAAATTGCATCATCAATCAACCGTTTGTCACCCAGAAAAAAATGGTAAAATTATTAGTGCATATGACTTAAGAAAATGGAATTCCGTATTCAAGCGTACACTTTCAATTTGTGAATGCCCTAATTGAGAGCATTTAAATAGTCTATCACATCAAGGCTTCTTTCTAAACCAAACGCTTTAATAAGCATTATAGGACCCTTTTAAAATGTTTATTTATGAATAGTGAATGAACTACGATGAAGAAGCCCCGAAAAACATATTCTCTTGTTGAATTTGTTTGTAACTGGACAGTTTTTAGAGCACACGTGGAGGACTGTCTTGTACCTTTTGAACCCTTTGCCCAAAACTGTTCGGAAAGACAATCCGAAGAAATAACACAGGCAACCGCACAGCTGGCCACGCACACCGAGGACGTCTGGCACGGTAGTAGCGAGGAATATGTGGCATATATGAAGCGGGAACTCTCCGCATCATACTGTGAGTAAGTTTGAATCCCGAAATTATTTCCCTTAAATGTCGTCTTAGAAAATGCAAAAAAATATAAAAACTCAGGTCTTGTAAGCTCTTCTAAAATAAAACTTTATTCATTTATATACGTACCATTAAACCATGTATGGAAACGAAGTGCAGTGCTCGTTAGGTAGCTTACGAATTCGTACAGCTTCTAATTCAAATATATTTCAAACGGAGGGCTGTGAGATTTATTATGGAAGCGCCCATTCATAATCTCTTAAACCAAATCTTACATTCCGAAAAAGAGAAGAGTGTTAGCAAAAAAAAGAAATTTTAAAGGTATTTGTATACTTTTGATCCAATGCGTGGTTAGCCATCTTTACAGACATTCTAACTAAAACCTTAACCATTAGCACGAATTTAACCATAAACAAAACTTTTGTTCGGTGTAAATTAGCTCAAAAGGTGTAATTGTTTTACGTGTCCGAGCTTAGATATTCTATAAATTGACAAAAGTATACTGAAATATTCTAAGAATCAAATTAACCATTCTGTTGGCCATTGCAGCGTTATTCAACCGTTAATAAATTACTTAACACTTTTACCCATTTTTAATAAATTAAATCTTATACTGAAGATAGATTGGGATAAGAAAATTGGTCTCAACTCCTTCCAAGGTATTTTTGTGGTATGAATTCACGTTGTCGAAAACTGACGCATAAACGTTAACGAAGGCATTTTGTAAGATGTTTCGTCCACGTTATACAGTTAGACCTCATAAAATGTTCAATTTTCCCTTCATAATTTCCTAAGGACAAGTATTTCATCTTCCTATCTCCATCACTGTTTGTTTCAACCCATAGAGCAACTGTCAATAAAATCAACTGCATCACGGCTCTGTTGCAAAGAAACTGTTCTGCAGATGTAGTGCACCTAATACAAAATTATTTTCGTGAACTCTTGCCTAAGGGATGCTTCTTCTCTGAGGAATCCACAAACACGAGTCATCGGAAAAGAAGCCAACGGCTGGACATTGATGCTTCCCAATCCTTACAACGAGCAAATAAAAAAATTATTTTGGACAGCCTTATATTGAATGATGCTAGGTATGTGAACGACGCCCATAGGCAGGTAAAAACAAGCAATGCTCAATTCCTGAACCCACATCATTGTATTTTTTTGAACTGTATCTTCTTTATCTTCCAGTACATATAGGAATTGTACGCATGTGTATATATAAAAGCTATTTTCTAGTTCTTTTGTATTTTATGAAAAGATATAACTGCCTATTTTCCTAAGACTTAATACACTAATTTTACAAACCTGTTGTCATTGAGAGTAAATGTACAGATATATGCGACAATCGATGTTGTCTGCCTGTGTTAATTAAGTTATCCTAGGATTTTTATAGTACCATGCAACGATAAATGTACTATACTTGATTATTGTTTGGGCTTCTAAGGTATATAAACAGGGCGGAAAATGGCCTTTGGTACTTAAATCTGTGTTTTGAAAATCATACGTTGACGGAATTTCCGCTTAGTTTTTGTGCCGAAGGTATTTAAAGAATCTACTGAAAGCGCATGAAATAAGCACTTATTGCTTTTTAGGTCAAAGTGGTAACCCAGACTCACAGTAATACGATTGATCATCACACTTAAAAAACTACTTATTCAATGAAAAAATGATGGCTATTCGGCTGCTCTCAGTACCTTTGAACGTCCAAGGATGTTGATTTTATCCATTCTGCCTGATTGTGGGACTGAAATGGACAAACTGCTTGGCAAGAGAGTTTCCACGTAGCTTCTTGTTGATGTTGCGTATCAATTTAATAGAACTTATTTGGCATTTGTAACATATAACAGGTGACAGGAACAGCAAGGCCCGCCCTATTAGCCACCGTCAACCTGTATAGGTTCCGTCAAGTCCTATCGAATTTTTAAATTTAATAAGATTTCTTGGTTGACCGTCACACGTCCAAAAGCAAGACAGACGAGACTTATGGTGTTCCCCCCTTATCGATCAGTGGTATCAATGGATCACATAATTCGCCTTCGCTTTTTGCTTTTTGTGATTACCTGATGAGGATTCTTGTTAAAAAAGGCAGAAATAATAGCTTTATTTTGTAATTTAACGAAACCAGTTATCTTCATACCGAAGTTCATGCCATCGTCAAAGCAACTTCATTTGAAGTTTCATAGGCATATGCGTCTTAAGTAAACTACTACTGTCTTTAAAATTAAACTTTCAAACAAATTAATTCACTATTAAAAATTCAATTATTATCAAAGAAACCTTTTCGCAAAAAAATGTAATCCTGCTTCGCCTGCAGTTATTAATGATGCATGTGTTTCCCTGTGTGTGTCCATGACTTCTTCTGTCAGGCTATAAGCCCCGAGAAAAATATTTTGGGAAGCTTGGCAAAATGTATGTGGTAGTTTGTCTAAGACATTCTAACCATAAACAGACGCATAAGGACGAATATGCCATCGTCGGAATGACGCTTTTTAAAGATGTTTATTATATATCTTTGCAAGACTAAGTTATACCCACTCGAAAAATAAAAAAACAAAAAAAACGCATTGGAATTTACGTTCACAAACCTAAAATTCTTGAAAAAAGGTTTTTTCATATGAATGTAAGGCTACATAAACCTTTACCAGCTTTATTGATATCTTGCTCTGCGTGTAAGCCATGCGCTGTCCATCTTTCTGTCTGTCCTTTAAAATCTCGTATAAAATGTTTAATTTTGTAACGAAAAAATATTATCCTTTCCACTTTTCTTTACATCCCAACGGGCCATTTGCAGATCACTTGCCGTCATTCATGTACTATTTATCTAACGCCCTAGAATGTGTACCTAGCAACACATTTTATAAAATTATTTATATTTACCAAGACCTAAATTCTGCCATTCGATGTATTCACGTGACCTACGATAAAAGTTCACTTACTATCTTAAAATTCTTTGGATTAAAGTATATAATAGCAGCTAGTATATTGTTTTTAATTTAATTTTTCCTTAAGAGATTATGAATGCAAAACCAAACAATATTGTTTACGTTTTTTATGATTTGGACTACGGTGTATATTTCAAGATTGATTCAATCATCGAATATAGACTGACATGTTCGCTACCACCCCATAAGCTGCAATTTCTCTCGATGTTGCTCAATATATTTAAGGGTAATCAAGCCAATATGATGTCAGTGATCTCACGTTAGCCATCAATGGTTTTCAGGTTCTTATATTTGTCAATACTGATATCGTTCGGCTGATTCATTGCGCTGATTTTGGTTTTAGGCTCGTTTGATTCAAGCAACTTCTATTTTGAAAAGCTTGCCTCCCGTCAGGTTCTAAGACGGCAGACTCGAGCTCGTATCAGAATAATAAACAGAAACCCTCTTATTTTAAAAGGAATATGTTGAAGTTTTCAGCAGAGGTTTTCAACATTGTCTTCAACGGCTTTCATAAATGAGTAGCCTGCAATGCAAACATTCAAACCGTCAATGGCGTGTTTCGTATTGTTTACTTAGGTTGTATCAACCAAAAAATAATTAGTAAGAAGAAGTACACTTCCACATCCGGTTAAGCATATTTATAGAACTAGAGGTGGATAAAAATTATTTAGTACATGATCACATGAACTGCAACAAAAATTTAAATGTTAATCTTAGAAGGTTTTCATTAAAACCTACTAAAACTGTTACTTTAAACAAGGGAAAAAATCATAATGACAAAATAAAATTTTACTACTCTCGAGGTTTCCTTTACTGATATCATTAGGATATAGAATATCACCGTCCTATTTTGACTTTGATCAAACATCCCACGCAGATTATAATAAAGTGAGAAAGACTAATCTACATCAAACACCGGCCAAAGAAAGAGTGATATGGATGGCAGTTTCTGGCTTGTTAATTGGGCTCAGTCAGTAAGGCTCCAAAAGGTGCGTCGGACGAACTGGAGTTTCAAGCCCAAATTCTAAACAAAAAAATTGCTGATTCGTCCACCTAGTCGAACGCTCATACACCATCATGATGCCAAGGAATACTGATTGGCTAATTTTCTTTTTTAAAATAGATGGCTGTCGCGTGCATGGTAGTAAAATATGGGACGTAATTTGCATGTTTTATAGTAGTGAGTCCGGTCTCGAGGATTTCATGATTTTTTTAATGTAGTGAACAAGATTTAAATTGACTTAGTTTATGATAACTGACTTTGCATTAAGTCGTGTGTACTTCTTAACCAATAAACTTATTGAAAATGCATAGGCGGGCCGTTACGTAGAACAATTAATGTCAGATGGTAATAACGAATAAGGTTTTACTGTATATCACCAGCCCAAGTTTCTCAACAAAAACGGATAAAAAATGAGGAAATAATTTGGAACCACTGCTCGCTAGAAGAAGCGATTTAAATATCAATGACTAGAGCCATAAGCCATTTCAAAACCATACAGAGGTGTTTTCCGTCCATCGTAGACACAGACACAAACGAAAAAAACTTTCTTATTTTGCCAATTTTCGAGCCGAGGTCGCTACGAGCACAAAGGCCATGATATCACATTATTTAATTGCATTTTACCCAAGAGAAATCGCCTTTACTTGTTTAGTGAACTGCAAACAAAAACGAAGAAATGCAATATGTCATGAGAGATTTGAAGACAATTTTAGTTAGGTGCTCCTTAGTTAGATTTATTTTGGCTATCGCTTTTCTCTCTGATTACAGATTGCAGTGTGTTTCATGAAATTTTATAGGATAGCAACATTTTTTAACGTTTTGAAAATGGAAATAGTTTGTACGAATTATGTCACTTTAAAAAAATCTTTAAATATTGATTCTATGCCTGCTCAGTAAACAGAATCTGGTTATGTTTTCGTATATTTTGCGATTGCAGGAAAATGTATTTAAAATGTTTCCGTTGGTAGGCTAGTGGGGATTACTTAAGGAACAAGTCAGTTGGAAAATTGTGAATACGCAGTTTTAATGTGTCGTTTCTAGCCATACAAGTTCACAACTTTTGATCAAAATCATCTTCACCTTCCCCGCATTATGCAATTATTCATAGAAATAACTTAGGACTTCCATTACTAGTATACACTTTTCATTTAAAAAAGGCTAAATGTTAAGCAACTTACAATTTATAGAAGTAAATAACAGAGGAGAAACGATGTTCATTGTTGATTTGCTGTTATCCAGCCTGTGAATATAAACAAGGTTTTACTGGAAAAATGCAATAATAATTCTTTGACGTACGCTTTACGATCGTTACTGGAACTCACACGTCTCGCTTTGCTGTGGGGCTTATTTTCGAGCTCCACCAGCAGCCGCACAACGGCTAGTAGTAGAGGCAGATGCACAATGCCGTAGAAGATAAATGAGATTGGAATGACCAATTCTGGCTCATTTACCGTACTCAGCCTCTCATACCCTACCCTTGATGCTGCCACACCCGAAAGTCAACGTTCTAACCGTTGATCAGCGGGCGAAGTGTTTTGGATTGATAGATCGGGAATATTGTCATTTGTTGATTAACCGGCAAAACAAGGAACGCGTGGTTCAACTCTTATAGGGTTGGCCTTCTGATAAACAGTTCACGGGCCCGAGCCACAAGATGAGCACAAACCGTCGCTGGGTATGCCTGGCTCATGACGGCTAATGAGCCAGCAAAGTTCATTGCAGTCTCTCTCGTCTTTATCGGTATTTGTAGTTGCAAAAGTGTTATCCCACCTGTAATTAATTCGTTAATTTATGCTTATTTAATACTGCACAGTCTATTAAAAAGCCCCAATTATACTCAATATGACACAAAGGGAGTTTTTGTCATTGAACTTGGAAATATCCAAGCACTTACCTCTACTCGAACACCTCTACTCGAACCGTAAATGCAACCATATTCGAAACTCTAAACAAGACACAAAATATCGCCAAAGATTGAGCAAGCTATGTACATGTCCTTGACAGTTCCTGCAGCGCTATGGCCTAAAATATAATAAACACCATAGAAAATAGAACTTATTTTTATTAAATTGAAGAACAAACATAATTATATAGGTTCGCTATCAGTTGCGTCTTTCGGTAAGGTTATCTTTCGTCTGCTTTGCTTATGAGAAATCAATTCGCTGGAAAGTAGAAATTGAGATTTAGTTGACTACCTTGATCTCATTTTCTTCAGTGAATCTTATGGAAAGGTGCATAATTTTCAACATACAACCATAAGGAAATGTTTTATTGTTGAAAGATTTCGGAAGGTTTAGCGCAGATAAATGGTGTTCAACTTGTATTTTAGTAAATTAACTAAATATAATGAAATTTTAACATTTTTGCGTTTATATTTTGTTCTATTTAGCACCGTTTATTTTGGTCGCACAATTACCGAACCTGTTACTAAACCATCGCTTTTTTTACCAGTCAATAGCACAATATATAGCCTGCATTGGCAAACAACAGTTATAGAGAATAATATGGTCTTTTTCATCTTGTCCAAGAAAATAACAAATAACACCAACATTATCAAAATGTTAATGCATTCTTGTTCAAATTATTAGTCCCATTTTAAAGTGTTTGCCAATTTAAAGTACGTTGAAGGAAAACAATTTTCTCATAACTTCATTGCCTCTTATTTATTTTGTTCTTACGCTCGCATCTAGCCTACTTAACGGGATTACTTATTGTTTAATCTAGAATACTAACAAGGAAAATAGTATTGTGTTTAAATGGTTTTGATATTCACATAAAGCCACGAGATATTTTGTTTAACAAAAGTCATTCGATTAGTACTTGTTAGACTAAAGACACAAGCACGCAATTTTTACCATTTTATGACCTCCGTGATCATGCTTAAATCATGTCGTTTGTGACAGGGGTCATGGAATATGACTTTTTATTGTCAAAAGTAGTCATAAGAAATTAATCACTTGTGCCGCTGCATTGCATATAACATTTAGTGTGTTGATCTAGAGATATACCCTATTTACCATACGGAGTCCCGAACTCAACCAAAACGAGTCATAGAAAAAGGATGGAAATTCCGTTATGGACAGTAATAAACCATGGGGAAGCTAAATTACAGGGAAACCTATTAATTTCCTTGTTACGTATTGAGGCGAAATTTTGAATTACAGTTGCATTTATGTTAAAGAAAGAAGACTGATGGAGCAGTGGTTCTATGTTTTATTATTTCGGACGTACACACTCCAGCCTAGATTCATCGTCAACGGTTTTACTAGCAAGAGAACATGAGATAGTTATAGGGAGTATTATTCTATCACCTGCGGGTACAGAAATAGTGTAGGTGATTGTGCAGTCCTCTGTGTGCTGGTGCAAGATCAAATTTTCAATTGAAAGCGTTCTTATTCTACACCTAGGCCTAAATGAGATCTCAGTTTGACTTATTTTCTCGTGACAATAAAATCGTTTGCTGCGGATGTTAATGCCTAACCCGCATTCACTTGCGCTATTATGTCACCCCGCGGCACGTCCCGCTAAGGTTTCTGTACGCGTGATGCAAGCATGCGTTTTGTCTGCCTTGTGTCATTACAAGGGCTCAAAAGAGGAAGAAGATGCGATTTCTGGAAAAAAATTATCGGTCAGAACTTTCGGATTTTCACTCGAACCCTTCAGATCCCTCCATTACCCTTACCTGCGGCTGTCTCTGATGATGGGTACCAGTGGAAATCCACAACGGTTAAACGATAACACTCTTGTTCCAGCTATTGCATCCTCATACTTTGAAATGTTACCTCGATCTAGCCTTTGTCTTTCTATTAAAAGGACCAATTGAGTACGGGATAGGAAACTCTACATCAGACAATTCTTGGCACTGTGATTAATCCACAAAAAAGAATCGTGTGCCAGTTCACAAACCGAAAAAAATTAACCAAGTATTTAGTTGCTCGCCATACTGCATTCCTCTCTAATTTCGTTATATTTTTAATCCGTAGGATAAAAGTTGTTTTGATAAATCACTGTCTTGAACACACAAATTATTCGAACGGTGGAAATTAGCCAGAAACAGACACTTGCAATTTAAAAAAACCCTTGAACAACAGGATGTTACTGCCACATATGTTTTTTTATTTATTGGCAAAGCCTGATCATATGAACCCTTTGGATAACGTTAGATAAAATGGCTATAATATCTGCCTCTAATAGGTCTTACCTGCCACTTTTTGGGCAGATCTCAAGATACTTTTCAAGGTGAGGGATTTAGTTGAAGTATTTCTGCCAACAGTATGCATCTTCTGGAAAGGCTTGTGCAATGATTAATTGCATTACATGAGTTTGGTCTAGCAATAAGCTGCATAGTATCACTGGCTTATTGCGTTCCAAGTATCCTAGAAAATTGTTCAATATAAACCCGTATTTTTCCTGAGGACGGTTTTACACATTTTAAAAGGAAGTCAATATCACAAGCCCAAAAGTTTTATTCGGTTATAAAATTTATGATAAAATTTTCACAACAATATATTCTCTCACCAAAGGCCACATGATTTTGAAAAATCTACAGATTTCATGTTATTTTTCAGACTGCGCTACCTAATTAATATATTGTATTGCTTTCGCAATTTGTTGCCGTTGATACAGCGACTTTTCTTGCAGTGTGGATGACATATTTCTAAGTCCACCTTCCATTACCTACTTGACACATTGGTTTTGATGTTTTTTGCTAATGTAGAAGTTTCAGGAATTCGAGTACACGTTATGAAACACAAAAAACAAATATTTGAAAGGTCTTCTAAGGAACGTGATTTTCGCTTTATGTGATTTTTTGAAACTGCACCTCTTTTTGTCCAACAGGTTTTGATGACTTCAAAACTTTACCGTGTTTTTTGACGGGTGTTATATCAAGTCAAATTTGCGGGAATGTTTTTGAGGGATAAAAAATGCAGGCACGGTAAAGGTTTATCTTATTCACAAACCGTTCATTTTTTATTTTCGACAATTGCCAAGGTCAATAGACTGACTGCTTTCATCAAGCGTATGATTTCCCTGCGTGTAAGTTATTCCTTTAATTAGAGACATGAAGCTTATCTACGCAAAATAACGGTGTTAATTCTCACGTGTTTGTAGCCACTCACTGTCTCTTTTTGTTTTGAGCTTGATTTTATTCATCGGCACGAATGGTTTTCTCAACTGACAATCTTAATGAGTCTATGTAAGTTAAGTTTTAACTCAATGAAATCGTGAAGTGGCAAAAGGGGCCATGAAATTTGGCGAATTACATCTCCCTCTTAGCACTTTGTCAATTAAATTGAATTGTTAAGGAAATTCGGCCTTCTGAACAATCAGACTTATAATGGATTTACTTTAACTGCTTTTCAAAGCAAGGTTGTCTACCTAATTTATCATCCTGCACATATTTTGTTTTTGTTTAGCTTTTCAACAAGGCAAAAGACTAGTTAACTGCATTATTTGTAACTGAAAATTAACGCTCATAACGGAAATTAAACGTGACCGACGAAGCACCAAACGCGTTTGATGGACTAATTGTGATCAGCAACTGAAGAGTCCGATGCTACTGGTTAGTTACATTGGAGCGAAAGACGTATTTCACTGATTACCTTTTTTTTATAAAATCTGGATTGTACTACATGATACAACTCCTAGCGTCCGGTTAAATATTGGAGTTAACAACAGCCTTTGAGATAAATAGTCTCTAACTGAGACAAATCGATGGACAGGAAAAGTTTGACAAATAAGCTTCGGAACGTCCATCAAAATTAAAAAGATGTTTTCAATGGAGTATATTAAGCATAAGATAGTAAAAGATAGCAATCAAGAGTAAACACTGAACACATATATCATTCTTTGTCAAAGGTAGAATAAAAAAAAATGCGCACGCACAAACGCAAGTCCACTTTACAGGAAAGATAGTTGAGAAACATTAAAAATTACCCAGCAGATGACAACAAAAAAGACACTTTTTGACTGTACATAATAATTAAATAATTCCTTAAAGTTGTTTCAATCACCACAAGAATTTTCTTGATTTTGGCACCTTATTTTTGAAATAAACTTAGTTCGTTCAATGTATATTGATTCGAGTTTTGGCCATTTTATTAATTGTAAACGGCAGTTGATACAATTTACTTCAGGATTGTTTTCAGAAACCTTTTCCTTCAAGGAAACAGTGTCAATAATCATGTATATACTTCAAGGTACAGATAAAAGTATTGATAAATATGATGCATTCTTAATTTCATTAGTTATACTGGACTTCACACCTACTGCCTTTTAATTTAATTTGCTGGAAATATAAATGTGGATTGTTGTATTCAACGACTAATATATATTGTGGAATGAATTACATTTTCAAAACACAATTCTCCAATTGCCGTACGTTGATGATCATCTTATCTGCCTTTTTGTTCATAAGCGCCACTTCATTCTTAAGACAATAATGTTTTGCTTTAAATGCACCAGCTATAAGTATAAACATACGTGATACAGATATCATTGTTCGGAAGTAACGGAAATAAACAACATTTATATGAGTTTTCTTAATACATTTAAAATGCTCTACTTGGTCGTGCTTTTGTATTCTTTACCTTAAATATCCTAGACAAAATGGAACTACATATTATGCTTATAGCTCTAATAGGCAACATCAGTAGAAGTATGCTTATGATGACAGTTGTACACAATAAAGGTGCTAGCTAATTGCATTATATTTTAAGCAAGACACCAATGTTAAGTGCATTTGATTACATTGCCCAGCATTTTGAACAAAATATTTGGAAAAGTCCTTTGTAAAAATAGGTTTTCGGTACCTTGACATCGAATCGCCACGATTACATGCTTAAGGAACTTATGTGCCGTGGATGTGGTTAAGGTGTCTCGGGGGAAGACATAGTAAACTTCGTTCGTACGCTGCTTGGATGACCAAGTCAGCGTTTTGAGGACGCTATTCCAGCTATGATATGCGCAATGCATGAATGTCAAACACGTGGAGCGCGTCTGATTGTTATCAACTGGTTAAGGAGCATATGCTTAACACCTGGTGTCGGTCAGAAAAGACAGATTACTTGTACGAACGTCTCTTGAAGTCAAAGCTCCAGCATTGCTTAATGAACAGTACTTGCCTTGGTGCTTGATTGAGGGTAAAGGCCTAGTAGTTTGCCGTTTCCTGGTAAAAATATAAAGGCTTTTTGGTGGTGACGTGGCAGTTCCTAACGATAAGATGAGCGAAAATTAAACCAGAAATTAATCGATTTTCACCTTTACATAGAGAGGCAAATTTTAATAAGGTGGCCTTTGTTTCCAGGCACCTTGTTATACAGTCAATGTGTTACAATCCCTTAAAGTAAGTGCATTGAAAAATACAAGTAAATGTGGTCTAAAAAACTAGAATTTTTGACCCAAACCACAACACGTAAGATTTTGTAAAGACATGGTTTACGTTTGCCACAGGAAATCACTCATGATATCTGCACATAGACGCTATCTTAGCAATTCGCTCTATGCGTCCCCTAGAAAAGGGAGGCTTAGAACTGACTGTTTTTTTTTGCATTTGCAACAACAGGCTAAATGGCATGTTCCCTATTATTTCCGATAATGATACTTTCTGGAAGGCCGTATTTGCAATGTGTGTTCTGCATCTTTTTAATAGAGTGGAGTCGTCGTACATTAGCCGCTACAGCTCGTTTGAAAAGTAAAAAAACAAATGAGAAAATTGATATATTTTTCCTTGTGGGTTTTCATTACTGATACTTTATGTAAGGTAGACCCATACAATTATCTCTGTAAAAGGACATTAAGGAGCATAATTTTGGTACCCGCTTTATACTGCGCAGTAAGCTTTAACGAAGGGAGCGCCTTGTAAAATTTCCGCACTTATTTTTCGATGTCGGTAAGATGACTCATTAGGCAGAAAATATTGGCCTCGCACTGACCATAGAAATTGAGGTCGTTGATGGTATCGTTTAGCCTCGTTTGCTCAGACTTGTCAAAGGAATAATTTGCAGGAAATTATAAAATGGTGAACTAGTTGCCACAGCGCTTATTTGAATGTGTAGGTAACAGTTTAATTAAAACTGAAAATTTTAAGTACTTTGCGCAAAAATCGTTTAAAGTTATCCACTACCATACCTATTTTGTCGATTGTTACCCAATTAACGTACAATTTGTTTTGTACTTTTTCAAAATTGTTGAAAGTGTAAAACCCTCTTAAGGCAGCGTCGAAAATCTCAAATGCGTCTTTCAAACTTAATCCTTACGGTGGCTTTTAATTTTAAACCAGTGATTTTGCAATTGTATTTTAGAGAGAAGGTGTCATATCCAAGATTACATGAAGGAGTATCCATTTGTTGTTAAATTTTGGAATGTCATACACTCCGGATATCGTCGAATACGCGGGTTAAATCCTTTATACACTTTTTCAGAACGTAGAAAGTATTCGCGCATATCACTGAGCACTTTCATAGACTGAAACTTGATGACCTCTCTAGACCCATGTCTACCTGGATTTTGATAAAATTGTACGATTCAATGAATTTGTTTTCCAGTTTCACCAAATAATCCATCCTATCCATCGGTTATCTTCTTAAACCCGTAGCCGGTCTGGTAAGCACAATATTTTCATTCTCGTGAAATACCCAGAAAATATGGGGATGTGCCCTTATTAAGAAACATTTGTTACTGGGATCCTTCCTTAACTTCTGTTGAAAGCAGTTTCAAAAATTTGATTTGAAATAATTCTGAATTATTTTTTTATGTAAAAAGATTTTTAAACAGGTACATCGTTCATTGTTTATTGTTCATCAAAATTCAAAGTTATTTTACTTACGTCAGGATTCCGGTTTTCGATTAAACACCTTTTTTGGCCGCTTACATCATGAAAAACAGTTACAGGTCAATAAGATTATTGTTTTACATTCCTTTGCCTAACACTAAGATATTTAAAAAGTTTGTATAGTACAAATTTACTAAACTATTATAAAGCACACTTATTTGGTAGAGACCTACGTCTTTCTTGAATTTCATACTCAATATAATGTTAGATTTGGAGTTTCAAAGTCCTTATTTATGAGATTTCTGAAGGCTGTAAAATGTCAATTCATAAAGCACACACTTAGTCAAATTTATAAAGCTTCATGTAAGGTGTACATTATTTTCCACAATCACTCTCCAAACCTCTGCGTCCTTTATTATTTCATTCGTAATACTGAGAATTTAATGATTCTATTTACAAGGAAAACAAAATACTTGTAGATTGAAAACCCAAAACGCAAGTCTTACGACCCAGTGGTTATGAAATTATTAAGAAAGTGAAAAGGTTTTTTTTTAAATTGTAAAGTACAATTTCATAGTGTTTACAGTTCAAAGAAAACTTACTTTTCTTTCAAATAAGTACAAAAAATAATCTGTTTTGGCATGTTTTCTACAAAGTATATTTGCGTTTCTTAGACATTGATAATCAATCTGAAAAAAACACGCCTTTTACCTAGTCACCTTTCAAAGAGTACGGCTCTTCAGCCTGGCATAGAAATGTCAGCATCGTGACCTGACTGAAATATATTTTGTAAGGTTGTTGCGCTAAAATCTTTTTAACACTCCTCCCAAAGCAATTGTTTCAAACGAAAAAACAAAGTTCCGAATTTCGGTTAAAAAGTGGTAAGGTATTATAGCTGCTATATGTGTGCAGGAATTAATCATCAGGTCACTAAGTTACATGTAGAATGAGCTTTTGATCTATAAACGGAGTTAAAATGTGTGGCAAAAGATAGGTTTATCACACTCTGTGATAGGTATGGCTCTCAATAGGCTATAAGAACAGTATTTAAGGAAATAATGCTCAACCTTAATTTAGCACATGACAATTATTTTCAGTCTATTTACGAAGCTGTAATTTTTATTTTTGTGCATTTATTTCTTTTTTACAAAGGGGAAATACTTATAGGAAAAATGGATAAACATATAATTTAGAAGAAGAGTAAACATCTGGTTAATCAAGCATAATTTCGTTCGAGGTTATATAGTCTACAATGACTTTTATTACCATTCATTAGTGAATAAACAGTAAAATGAAATTACCACGTCTCAAAGAGGTCTACATTTCTTCTTCTTTGGAACTGAATTCTGTAACCGATTTTATTTTGACCACTCAGTAGATGGATAACTACCTTTTGCAGTATTTAATCCATATTGAAGAAACTAAAATGGACATTTTAAACAAACGTATTTGAACAAACAAGGATGAATTGATTCAATGTATGCATAAAGGTTTATTCTTCTCTTGTTACGAAATATATGTTTCTTATGATGTTAATACCATGAGACGATTGTGTTTCTAATTTAAAAAATAATTAAGTACTGAATGGTCGACAAGTACAAGTCTCTGGTTTTGTTTGATCCAATGGTCCTTTGGTAAGGTAAGCCTCAAATTGTGTGGGAATTTTAATGAAGGATTGAAATTTAAGAACATCTAATGCGTACGTAAAACGTTTTTTGTATGTTAGCGAAGACTTTGTAAGCGATACATTGCAAAGGAAGTAAGGAAATGCTCTTGAAAAGACATTTTTTCTTTTTATGGTTTAATTGATAGACGAAGTTGTACAGCATAGCTCAACATCCAGTCAAAATGCACGAGAATGGCGTTGCAGTGAAGAAACTGACTGCACATATGTATTCTTGGTTCATCTGTTTTAATATTTATTCAGGCCAGTGCATGGTAAAGTAAAGTCAGTTATTATAACTGTTAATGACAAGACTTAGTGTCAGGGAGATTATAAGACACAGCCACCTGTCACGGCATTCAAGGTTGAGTTCAAGTTGAATTCTTCATTGAGCACTCAAGTGGGCAAATATAATAAGTTAACATATCAGGCTATTTAACTGTGACTGAAATCCGCAACAAGCAGGTTATTGACGCGGAAATACAATATTTCCCAAAATATTCCTGTTCGATTCTTTGTTTTGCCAAAGTTGGCTGCTATTTTCTTCTCTACCGCAGCAACATTGTTAACTTTAGATTTCCCACGTTGTTTGTTAGCATGCCAGTGATGGCCAGCAAGACACATGTAGCCCGTCAACGTTTCAGTTGAACTATGTCATTCTCATACATAATCTGATCAATCAAAGTTCTTAACTCACACAAGAAAATGTGGTCTGTTATTTTGAGGAAATGCTCGCTGCTGTGAGCAAAAATCATATCTACAAAATCAGAGGCATCCTGGAACCATTTGACTTGAAAGGAAAACAGGTTCACTTTTGCGAAAACAGTGTTAACCGTTGCAAAATGGAAGGATTTAAATCAATGGTAATCAGCTACGCCAATCTAAGTATATTGCCTTAAAAAATGCCAAGCAACATATGGTACACGTTGCGGAATGAAAATTGGAGGCGGTTTTACCCTTAAAAATGGTCTTCCCACGTTTTTAGTTGCACCCGGCTTTTCTAGCATGCATCATAAGAGATGCAAAAAAGAAATATTTAGACTTCTGGAAAGAAATATTTTCATTAAGGTGTTCTCCGAGGTGGTCTTCCGACTGATGTAGACACTGGCGTGGGCAAACTTCGGCATCACAAGCTTAAACCTGATGCCAATTAATATTAAATAAAACCCTTATAAACTATTGAAATGTGGACCGCTTTCTCCGAAATGTGATTTGGTAATGAAACTTACAGACAAAATTTGAAGCCAACTGCGGCGATTTTTGGTATCACTACGGAAAATACTCCAAGTGTAAAAATTTAAGGCACGCATTGGCTAAATCTGTCGTCATAGAGATCGAAAACAGGCAGCTGGGGACATGCTTTAGCATGCCAGTTTAGACATTGGGAAGATTATCCTCCATCGGTTAAGAAGTTTAATTGTTAGTGGTGGAAAAATGACCGACGGGATTAGAAGGATAAGCTATGAGGTCAAAAACCAGGAGCTAACATAATTATCTCCGAAGTTGGAGGCCAAAGAAACACCAGAGCGAACAGCTGCTTCGAGATTTTTCTAGCTTCCACCTAACGAAAGAATATTCAGAAGGAACGTTAGATGCTGCAACTAGTGTACTCTTAGACAGTAAGTGACTGTAAATAAGTTAATCTAAATGCTTGACAGAATAAACTTTTTATGCAACTGTGAATTTGACGACTGGCAATGCCTCCAACGGTTGTTAATGTCTTTTCTCGAGAATATTATTCCTAGATCTATATTTTTTCTCAAGCACTATGCTCCCATCTAGCAGTTTGCGTTGAACCTGCATACTACCATTATTAGTGGAATTGGATGTTTTAGTAGCTTTGAAATAGTCAGTTTACATCTGCAACAGTTCAAATCATTTTTCCGATGAGGAGGGTCTTATATCGAAGAAAGGATAGCTTCAGCCAACGTCTCGGGTTTCAGGACTTCCAGAAAAGGTTCGAATCTTTGTATTGCCTATTCACACAACACTGGGCAGGACGTGCAAAACTGTAACACTCACAAAACGTTGGATTTTTCACTTAATACCAAGTAAATTACAGAAAACATTAAAAAATGGTTAGGTTTAATTAGGCTACAGGAAAAGCTAAATAAATGATTACGGTTAGGATTTGGTTCAGAGTTAGTGTTAGCTTTCGGTCAGGGAAGTGTTATGCTTCCTTGAAATATGAACAAAGCCAAATGTAATACATCGGGCGAGCATTCCCCTTCACGCGTCTTGTCGAAGAGAGGAAATATAAGCAAATCCTACCATTTCGAACTACTAGTTTGCATCTTGAAACGCAGGCAGCCGAAATGGCCTTGCATTAGCTAATCTAATAAAGGCTCTTTGTGTTAAGGCGAAAGGATTTTTAATATAAATTTTAATACTCTCAAAAATTTGCTTATTTAGTTGATCTAACTTAATTCTCCTCAAATTTTACCAAGCATCTTACATATTAAAAGAGTATAACGGAATACTCATCCAGTGGCTGGCGCTAATGTTACTTTTAATTGCATACAAACGGTATTTAAGCCACCCAAGTGCTCCTTAAGATGTGCCGAAAAGAAATTATTTTAAAATACCTTAGCACATGATCTAATATGGAATTACTATAGATAATATTTGTGTTAAAAACAACATTTTTCAGGAAGTAAATGGACAGTGCAGGTGCGCTGGGTTTTTAGTTTGCCCTTTGTTGTGCATTTTTTGAACATGTATTTTAAACCAAAGTGTATGGCCTATTTAACTATCTTACAAGCTTGACTACCTAACTAGCCTCTGGCCAGTTCTCCTCCTTATAAGCTCAGTCCAGTAGATCATACTTCCACGTAAGCGACTTAATCCATGGTTGATCCTCAATTAAATCTGAAAAAGGATGATAAAGGGTTAGATAACGGACCCTGTTAAAGAGCCATGACAATTTATTTTAAATATGAGATTGACACTATAGATTCTAAGTAACGGAAAAGCACTCTTGAGATCGCTTCACTGGATGTGGTTTAAGGTCCCTTTTTCGATGACGTTTGAAAGTACCAACTTCGAAAACGACCTTAGGCCTTGTTTCGTTAAGAATGCTCGGATTAATTCGGCTAGTTTGGTTTCTATCCATGCTTCAATCCCTTTGGCAAGTTATTTCTGATCGAGAAATGATCCCCCAAAAGAAACTGCCCTAGGAACGTGTAAAATACTTTCCAGTGATGATTTCAATCAAAATCATATCAGAGTTAGTACGACAAGTAATCTCTTTTACATATTTATATAAAATAAGTATCAGTTAGTCTGAACTTGTTACTGGACCTTTTAATAAACTATACCTAAATCTGAACTTAATCATTAACACTAAGGAATAATTGCATTTTATTTAAAACGCCTTTATGAGGACTAGACATCCCGCTGACGTTTACGTGCACGGTAATAAAAGAAATCCAGAGTAGTAATTGTGCAATTTTGTACTGATTTGGAACACGTTGTTCAGGTTTCGTAAGCAGCACGTACAAAACATACAATTTGATGACATTCACAACGTGAAACCAAAAAAAATTACCAATTTGTTTTAGTGGAAAAATAGTGCTCTTTATGTCTGCCTAACATTTTATAAATTAAGGGCAAAGAAAAAAAGGAACTTTAAGTACACATTGTCCCTGCTGTTATTCTACTAATCATTAAATGACTTAGATACATTCCGTTCCTCATTGGTGCAGAGAATAATTCTACAAATTTGCCGACGTTATACCCATAGGAATAATGCGAATAGCAACCCTAATTTATAATTCTGTATTTTAAGTCAATGAAAGTATTTTAAATATATAAAACTGAGCATAATGCAGGAAGGTGCAATTGCAGTCATAAAAAAAAATCAAAATTTGTTCGCAGTATTCCGGAAACAGGTGCATGCCTGAAATCAAATTACTTTGCATAAGTTGACGGAATCGTAGAAATAGCGTTTCTATTGTTCATGTGAAAAACCATTGACTTGGCTGTTTGTGCATGGAAAAAACTGACATTTCCGATTGGGGTAAACTCTTGCGCATCAAATGTTAATATCAGCCCCACAAATCATCCCGGGTGGTATTCTGGTTATCGGTGTCATTTTTGTCCCGTTTTGTGACCTTCAAAAGCAGAGCTAAAATGCAACTCCTCATGCACCAAACCTGACCGAATCACCATGTTTTTTATGTTGCTCAGAATATTTTGTTTACTTTTCATACAAAAATAGCCCAGCCTTGCCACAATTATGTTGTTAGACTGTCACGTTGCAAATATCAGAGACTGAATAACTCCAAATTAGAAACCGAAAACTGCCACAATATGTTTTATTCCTTCCGAAATTAACGCATTTCTTTTTCTGTATCTTGAATAGTAAAGTCCATTTGCACTGCCCTATGAGGCTTCTGTTTCTAAAGTCCAATTTGTGGACAAAAACCACTATGCATTGCATTTCCGAAAATGGCTTTACGCTCAAAAACATAAGGAACTAGAAAACGTATGATGACTTTTCGTGTCTTAAGTTATTTTTACTCCTATCAGTAATAAATTATGCCCAACAATCAAAAGATAATATGCTGCTATACGACAACATCTCCATTTTTTATTTATTTTGGATATTGTGAATCGGAGGCTACAGTTTGCAATTTATTTTGCATTAAATAAGGCCTTTCTTTTTGCAAAATAAAGGCCTTATTTCGGAACGTTTTACTACATGATATCTTTTCTTACAAGGCTGGCATAATTAAAATCAGAAAATATCATAAGGATTCAAATGTGCGAGTATTCTGAAACTAGCAGTATTGCTAGAAATACTCAAATTAGTTGCAGTGATTACTAGGTGGTTTTTTTTCCGTCGAGACATCTATCGCAGTCCTGCAATCAAAACAGCAGTGTGTGCCCTCAATGAATGCTACCTCCGCTCATGGAAATTTTTAACTGATCTGTTGTAAACACTTCGACCTTTATGATATTGATGGACAACAAAACAGCATGGAAATATTTGCTGGGTTATCCGGTAGCTGATATTACGTTTTGTCAGTCAGCGGCTTCGAAATCTTAAATTTCATTAAACTGCTGAATAATGCACAGACTAGTGTTTTGTCA
Organism: Schistocephalus solidus; assembly: GCA_017591395.1. NCBI lineage: Eukaryota > Metazoa > Platyhelminthes > Cestoda > Diphyllobothriidea > Diphyllobothriidae > Schistocephalus > Schistocephalus solidus. The sequence goes on from WEDG01000476.1 coordinate 92,945, forward strand.
TAAATAAGCAGAGCCCAGTGAGAGCAGGAAAAAAACGCCGGTTGCTGCAATGTGCCTCCTAAATGCCAAACGTATCTAAAATCCCTAGCCTACCTGGCAACATGCATTTGTAATCTTGATAGTTACAAGCGATAAGACCTAGGTAGTCGGATCTATCGGGATCCTGTTGACGTGCGAGCAGGAATGTGTGATGCAAATATACTTCAGGCAAGATGTTGTTTGTCGTGGCACAGTTTTACTATAAAAACCTCAACGGAAAATTGCCGTTGGGTACAAAATAAACACAAACACGGAGAGAAAAGTATCAAAGGACGATCATCTGGACAAGATACATATGGCGAATAAGAAACGCGATCACTGAAACAAGAGCTCCATTTATCTCACGTTTTGGAATCATATTAAAACACATCCTCAAAGAGAGCAGGAGATGCGAAGTCTTCGTGTATACGGTGGTGAAGTGTGTACGGGATGCAGCCGCTATGCTACTGGCTGCCTATGAAAATTAACAACTTCCGCCTTTACCGAAGGATTGCTGACCTTTGGTGCAATAAACGCATAATAGCCGACAATCAAGTCGTAAATCGCTTAACTTTTATCACTTTTGCTTGCGTAATAATTGCTCGGCCATCTGGCTCACCGCCACGCCTGTTGAGACTAGGGATCGTCTGCGCGCTCCCAAGGGGCTATTACAATTCCCAGTCTGTTCCGGAACCGAATATGTTAGACGGAGGTCTGTGCACTTGTTAATAGACAGTCGGTTAGAGAACCATGACTCACGCAGCTCACGGCCCACATAATTTTCACTTCAAGCAATAATTTCTGCCCTTCCTACCTGGAATTTGTGAGAAAATTTTGTCGAATGAACCGCAACTAAGGACCTGAAGTCCAATCTACTCCGTTCAGTCACAAGTAAGATCGCTAGATTACGGACTAATCTTCTGGTTTCCCTGATGAAGCTGCTTTCTTGCAACTGAACTCGATTCGGTAAATGACACCAGATGTTGCTGGCCGTAGCATTTGGTCTCTTGCCCTCATTGCTTGGATTCCAATTGTTATCTAGGGCTTGCATGGAACTTCAAATCCATGTAATGCAATTTGTCGGCTGACCTTGTCCAAGACGTTTTCGAAGCATGAAATCGCTTGAAAAATGGGGTATCAGTGCGGGTTAACCTCTCATCTCATTGAAGATATTGCAGTTGAAAGACTTTGTCTTCCGATTCACTTCCACCACACCTGCGATTTTGGGCTCATTAGGTGGATGTTGTAGATGATATTCAGTACTTGCGTCGTATTTGTCATTCAATCGAAAGCTGCGACTTTTAGAGCAGTATAATCTTCTTCGACTTTTGGTCGGCGCCAGGAGCATCTCATAGAGAAAAAAGCAACCTACTCAAGCAAGATTCAAACGTCAGCTTTACGGTCTTCTTGGCTGGAAGATTAACAGCCAAGTGTTCAAAGGAATGGATCAAATGAATCTGATTGAAAGAAAGAAATGCTGTTGTCGTAATCCATTTAGTTGTCTACAGTTGCTGCTCAAACATTTCTTCTTCAGCTCTTTATTACGAGTAATAGTAGTGAAAATGCGTTAAGCAAGTGGTCCAGTAAAGGGCGAGGATAACTTCATCGGGAAATGTCATAAGGCGCCTGATGTTTCAGCTACTAGTTTCTTCTGAGGACAGGCAGCATCCCAAAGCTCATGATCTCATAGGAAAAATTTAAAGCATTGATTCATTTTTTACCTCCGAAAGATCAGATATGAGTAAATCAAGGACACTTCGATCGGGTTATAGCGTCTAAGCTTATTACCGATGTGCTTCCATAAAAACTCCAGAGACGGATCCTATAAGATTTGCAAACCAAATATTTGGCACGCTATGTTAATGAAAACTTCGGCGTCAGCGAACAGGATAGAATCACCTAATAAAAAGAGTACAGTTTAAAGTACACGATAGAGGAAAAAAATAAGGCCAGAAATCCATTCCTGGACGTTCCCATCGGTCGACGGATGGCATAATGACATCTTCTGTCTTACGAAAACGGATGAACACGTTGCAAACCTCTATCTACAATAGCAACCACTCGCTGCTACACAACCGACACTGTTTAAGCAAGCTATACAGACAGGTAAAATCTCACTGCAGCACGTCAACCGCAATATGGGATAAGAGGAAGCTTCTCCAGGAAATCCTCAGAACAAACATCTTTCGACGAGCGTTAACTGAAGGGAAGCGAATGTCATGAAATGAAAACCGTTGCAAACCAAAATCATGGTTAATCATTTTTTCTATGAAAGGGTCTTTAAACAGTTACTGGATCCTTCGCACCTGCCAGTATTGACCATAGGCCTAGCTCGGAAATCCGTCAGCAAATGTTGTGGCCAAAAGACCCTATCCATAAGAAAAATAAGTCAGTCGATCTCTACGGACCTTCCTGCAGCTGCGGGATGCGCCGCGGTGTAAGAGAAACAAGATGACAGCGACAGAATGGAAGGTATGAACAGCAGTTGCTCCAAGTCAGAGGCATCAACTCATGGGACAGAGAGGGGGCACTTCTTAAACCTTGAGGGCGTTTATATTGTGGGCCTATGCGAGGATCACCCGTCATGGTAGATAAATGAAGCTTGGATTTCTTCCGACCGCTCAGTCATCCGCCAAATTAAATAGCCTGCCCTTTGCCTGGTTTTCCGAACCGTCTTGACAGTTGAAATTAATGGCTTGGAACAAGCGTGGCTGCCAATTACCTCTGCGGCCTACGTCGTGGGGTTGAAGCAAGCCATAGTAGGATGCAGGCCAAAACAGACCCACTGTTAGTCAATGAGGCAGAGGCGACAAAAGTCAGCCTAAGATGCTGGTCCTTTCAGCCCGGAGTTCAGTCATGACAGGCTACGTACAAGGCAAAGTGTGGCATATAATGAGAGCTGTTGGCATGAATTTCTTGTCTTTAAAAAAAAAACGGTCCGTCAGACATCTAATAAACCTCTTCCGGTGAGAACCTTGGTATGATTACTTTTAGATGGCCACCTAAACAGAACACAGGAAGAGAAACCACCCACATTACATGCTGATTTGCGTCAACTTCCGGGAAAATTAGATTAGTTATTGAGATGAGTGTTAGGGTTTACAGTAGGGTTAGTTTTAAAGTTGTGTTTAGGGTCAGGAGTATGCAAATGTTTAAGTCAATGTTAATGGCAAGTTTTAGGCTAACAGTATGCTAGGGTTATTGTTAAGGTGAAACTTTGATTTTATATCAGTTATTGCTAGCATTGAGACATGGAAATACTTAACCTCCCTGAACTGTACCGTAAGGCTTCCTAGTCATTAAACGGGCAGCTTCGTTCCTTAACCGTGTCCTGTTTGGGCAGCCATACAAGACAATCCTACGAGGTCTTATTTAAGTTACTAAAGCATAAGCAAAATGAGCCTTCCCTGTTTGTAACTAGATGACTCAGGTTATTGTGTTATAAATGCAATCAAAAATGACATAACTTACATCACAGGACACTGAAAATTCAGTTTGGAATAATCAAGCATCAGCGAAAAAGTAAATCACATTTATTTTATTTTACCTTATTATATATGCAATGAAAAAAAGGTAAGAAAGCCTGGTTCACTAATGTAGGTGACATATTGCTGATAGAAACGAACAGGCAAGTTCCACAAGGCAGTTCAGCAGGCTAAAATACGTTCCCTGGACGAGAATGCTTAGTGGCCTGACATTTCAAATTCTCACTCCAACCCATCATTAGGGACATCCACCCATAAAAGCCACAAGGTGCGCAGTATTTATTGTGCATCGCGTTCGGCGACCGCAGGCACACTGTAAGTAGCAAGGTAGGGATGCCTCCTACGGCCGCCTAAACAGGACGCGAATAGGAACCGCCCAACGCGCTTAATTTTGACATTCGACTTTTGCTAACAAAAACACTCACTGGGTGGCCATGCGTTCTTCGTCCACTAATGTAGGCTTCCGAAGTTATCATTGGATGGTTCGCACCAGTCAGAAAACCTCAAACACTGGATTCCCTCCAGGAAAAAAACTCCTTAAATTTAATTAACGCTTCAGTAATAGAGGTTTTTACCAATTCTAGAGACGTCTTGTTAGTATTGCATAAGGCAGCAGAGCTAAAAATGATTTCATTCGAAACAGAAGATACATTTTACTTAATACAATTGCAAACGTTTTATGTGTGTGATTCACACAGTGAGTTAAACGTTTAGACGCTGCAATATGTAGTCCAAATGTCACTTTCAAAAACTTACCTTCAACATTGAATTAACAATATCGTTTTTCTGTATATCGTGCAGTGTTACCTGGTTTTCCATGTAAATATATATTAACCCATATAAGATAGTTTGATTTGCTCTAAGAATCAGGGATATAACCATTTCCGATAAAAACCCTAGCGTAAACACACGAACCTAAAGAAAATTTCAAGTTGAGCCTTAACCCTTACCCTTATACAAACCATCCTTAAATTTAGCGGACTTTCACCTGTAGTGAGCCGTGTGCTTATTTTCATATCCTATCCGGTACTTTACACTTCTTAATGAACACATATTGCAACATATCATTACGCCGAAGTCTACCACCAGCCTGAAGGATAACCAGGTACAGACGAATCTCCCTTAACGAATTTAATCCATACTGGCACCCAGCTCTTCATATGAAGCGCTCGTTAAGTGAAATAAATTTATCCATTTAAAATAATGGAAATAAAGCTCATCTGTTTCTTTTTAAAACCAAGATGAAATTGTATGAGGTAATTAAAATACATTTAATTATTGACACTGATTTTTAAATGTTTTTAATTGTACTTTACCTCCTTCAGCATCGTTACTGGCTTGAGTGAAACAACGAGGAGGTGGTAAGGAAGAGGCTTGTAGTATGGAAGAAGCAACCACCTATGTATCAGGTGTACGGTCTCTTCCTGTGAATTTAAAAATCTGTGACTGGGTTGTTGTTCACGATCACTTGTTCGTATACTGTTATACCTTTCGAAGGAACGCATATATTGACAGTTGCTTTTACCTTCGCTTTCTGATGTCCGTAAGGGAAACAGCAACTTGCCACTAAACAAGTTCAATTAACGTATAGTCACTACCTTATCAGGTTAATGCTTTTCCAAGATTGCCTTCAACTTTTCAAACATTCACAACACTTTTCTGGACTCACAGGAAGAGGTGGTATCCTCCCTTCCGTCCTCCTCCCCTGATTAAAGCTCTTGCACCTCCTTTTGATTCAACTCTATCTGAAATCCTGTGAGTTCCTCAGTGGTCAGTTCATCCCTGTGCTCCTGCACTAGCTCCTGCATATCAGCAGTAGTCACCTCCATACGTATACTTTGCCCAAGACCAAGGAATATAATCCAGTAGATTATCATCCAGTTCGTCCACTGGTGCAGATGCCGCACCAAAAACTCTTTAATCTTGCTTAGGGACAGCCTAAGGCCGCAGATTTTGCCATGCAGAGGTTAGGGTCCTCCGTGTTACTCGCTCCCTGGCCCTATCGATCAAGCCTTAGATATTCAGGCTTTTAAAGGGCTCCTTCCAAAATTATGTGAGGATTGACTTTATAGTGTCAATCACAGCAGTATACATCTCCAAAAAATGCCCTAATGTAAAGTTTCTCAAAGTTCACAATGGCTTTCTGGTTCATGGGTTGGAGAGGTGGAGTGGTGTTTGTGCGAAGATACTTGATGACAAGGAACTGATATTCTGGAAAAATAATCTTGCATCTGTGGAGGATGCGCTGGAGCATTATCGAGCAATAGAAAGGTCTTGAGTGGTAACTGCTCCTTTCGGGCTTACTCCTCAATGAGTGCCCAAACGTCAAGGAACCATTAACTGATGAATATCCGTGTAACCCAGGATCACCGGATCATATTCAGTCGCGCCTAGGGCAATTTACACACCTTGAAACCTCGATGATTTTCCAATTGATAGACGAGCAGTTGCTTGTCTTTGTAATCGCCACTTGCACTAGAGCAGCGCATGAAGGTAAGCCAATCGTTCATCGGCTTGTAGCAATGGAAAGATTTTTCCTTTGCACAATGTAGGTACGCCTCGTCAATTCCTTCCAAGAAGGCCGTGCTCATCACAGTTGAAAACTCTCTGCGGCAAGAAATCCTCTCTATCAATGAATTCCTGGGTTTCTGGTAGGTATGACTCAACAGTAGCTTTATTTTAGCTGGTAGCCTCCACATGTTACCCAACACTATGCATACCGGGTCTCTTCCGAGATTTCTCAAAACATCAAAGGACTGCCTTCAATATCTTTTTGTCTGCAGATGACGCGCTTCGTGTCTCCCTAGAAAGATCCAACTGCAGCACTTTTGTGCTAGCATAAACAATGACTTCAAAGACACTCGCCATGGAAATCCCTTTCATTCAACATCTCCTAGGAGGTTTGGACATTGCCTGTTCCCATGGGAACTCCTTTAGTCGCAGCAAGCTTATTCAATTCTTACTTGCTCTTCAAGTTAGTCAAATGTATGCTGAGTGCGTGTCATACTCCCTGACAAGATCAGTCACATGAACAGTACGCTCGAGCTTTGTTATGATTACCTTCTGCAAATCTAGAGTAATTGCGTTTCTTCCTCTCAATAGCACTTTATCTGGCAAGCATTTACTTTGGCTGCATCTAGGGTTTGCAAATTATAATCACAAAACCATAAAAATAACGGAGAAAAGCGCAAGTTTATGTATGCAGATGCTTGTCCTGTGCGATAAAACAACAACACTGTCGTTGGACGCATCCAAGAATTAACGAGAACCAACGTAAACGCTAGGAAACAGTAAATGTTTTTCTCGTTACCAGAGCAGAAACTTGTCAATCAACAAAGATTTTCTGTGAATGACTCGCTCGTTACCAGACATTCTCGTAGACGGGGCTGCTCAATATCGAAAGTTCCTCTGTACTACGAATCTTTTGCGATTCCGTAAAGGGATACATGCAGAATAATAGGTATAGTGAAAGCACAGAAAACCGTTATATACAAGCTTCAATGAGGACGTTAAATGAATACCAGCACATTTTGCGTTCACCATATAAAATAGCTGGAATATCCCTTAATATTCCAGAGTGACAGTTATAATAACGTCGTTTTTAGAAATATGATTAGAACATTCGTTTATGAACAATTTTAGACAGAACTTTTACATTTTTAAAATCTTTACACTATGATGAACTGCTAAGGAGGGCATTCACATTTGAAAGTAATGTTTTGTGAGCATTTTATACTAAAACCATAGGTTACTTTCACATGCACAAGACCAACGCACAATTAAGGCCCTCGAAGCTGAAGTAAAATATATTTAGTGAAGAAGACGAATGTTGTTCATTCACGGGAATCATTAGCTTTCGAACTCTTACAAGAGTCCATTGTTAGAGCAAAATCAGCAACAAAAAGCTTGTTGTGATATAGGGTGACGGTTAATCGCAAACGGCTGCCCACAACTACAAAATGGGTCACAAATTTAACTTCGCAAACACGAAGATAATCGTCCACGCCAGATGCAAGACAAGGCGATGATTGATTAAAGACTGCGCCTCCGACGAAAAACTCGATCAATCAATTTATCGATCTGGCGCTGGCATACAGGGTCCTGCATAGTCACTTCCGGACTGGCGACACTGGTGTATGATTGGCTATGCCCCCTTAACATGTTTGTCATTTATGGTGCTGTTTTATCTCTGATGATGGACTGCAGTATTAGTTCGAAAGCTCAGACCAATAAATCCATGATTCCGGTGAACGAACAATCTTATTCTTCTTCGCTTATACACCTACATGAAATGTAAACATGTACCTCCATTCATTAAATAGCTTACTTTGTTTCAGACAACGTGTGCAAATATTGTTTATCTTAGGGAGAAAAACTAGCCGCATTAGATATTATCAACATGTAAAGTCTCTTGGCTGTCAGGACTGCTAAAAATCTTTTTGGTTTGACTTCATCATCTAGAAAGGTACAAATATGTGCTTTCACAGACTTACACTACGTTAAGTTACCATTTGAGCAGTTCTATATTTCAACGCAAGCCGAGGAGAATCTGTTTTCAGGCAAAGCATAACAAATGGCTCATTCATCTCAATTATACTCGAAGTTCATACAAACGGTTTGGAAATAACGTTCCTTTTTCATTTAAATACATTGGAAGTGGTGACATTAAGCATTAACAGGTAGATAACAACGATTTAGACGTCATATAAATTTAATTTGATCCCGGACCTCATGAAGTGGTTGCACAAACCGCGACTTACGATTGAAATGGGTTGCGATGTGGCTGACGTGTGCAGTTTTTAGCACACTCTTACCTCTATCACCCATAAGTCTATGATGGTTGTATAAAGTCTGAAAAACGGCAGTTGTACGCAGGTGCCATCGCTGCCAAAGCTAAACATCCCGTCTGGGCGTGCCATACACGACCTGCTCCCCAATACTCGCAGCTAGCATTTGAAGAGGCGTCTTGAATCTAAATCAGTGAGAAAGTCACGAAGGTCACATTAAAAAGAGATATTTAAACCTGAATCTCCATCCACTGGTCTTGCTTAGTAAAGTTATTAATACCTTCATTGGCAGCGAAGACGTTGGCTTCATTCGCTGTTATCTTCTCGCACACCAGTCGCCTCTCCGAGCCAGTAAACCCACGGATGAAGGGATTGGCCACATAGGATGTCTCAGCGTGTCAGCCTATGTCTCAGGCGTGTTGCATACATACATAACAGTTACGTTTTTCTCATATGGACTCTGCATGACTCAATCAACGCCTACCGCGAAATAAAGCCACATAAGACACTTATATTCCAGGCATGTTTTCGGTCTGCAAATTGGGGAAAGTATTTTGATGGTCATCATGTCCCTCGCTAAGCCTTGGCAATCAGATGACCAACTCTGAACACTTTGAAACTACCAAGGCACTAGCTCCGGTTTGAGTTATTTCCATTAGAGGTTACTGTCGCGGTTCCAAAATCCAAGAGCGGGAGAAAATAAGATCATCCTTATTGTCCCTCGGACTTGCGGAGAGTCCACATAGGCCGTCACACAGCAGTTAACAACACAAGTTGGCGGATTACCCACAAAGACAGGTGAAATCATGACTATCATTATCTACCTGGTAACTGTTGTCTGTCAAGCTCACTCCTAAAGCGTAGAAATTCCATTCACAATTTGAATCAAGCCTATATTAGCTATTATGAATTAAGCCACGGTTGTGGATTTATATCGACTGCGCTTGGGAAAAAAGTTCATATTTAAGTGCATACATGAAGTCTGATTGCTATCGATATGGTCGTGATATCGGTTTACATCATAGTAATGTTAACATGGTCTTTTGCAATGATTATTGTGCATTCGTTCCGTAGAGTTGACTTAACCGTATCAACTAAATAGCAGATGAACCAGAGGCATGTCATGAGAACCAGTCCACACTTGGTAGTTTTTATAACGCAGTGTATTACTTGTAAATATAACCTTTAGTTAAGACCTAAAACTGATGCAGCATTGCCTAAATGTAAACAAAGATTCAAACCCTTCATACACGGTGCGTTTGAAGTGGAAAGATTTGCTAGAAACATACATGCCCAACGTTGGCATTTGGTAGTCTAGAAGATCTTGAAAAAAAACACATATCCTTATGTTACGAGCTTATTCCTGCAACATGCATTGAGTGGATATATTTAACATGCCGTTGACTGAAGGATGGAAAGTACTTTTATTTGAACTGAAGGAAATATCATGTTAAATTATTTTAAGTTCCCTCCTTATTGAAATTAATGTCATCGCATGTTTTCTCAACATTATATTCAGAAACGTTTAAGATGCATACGATTCTACCAAAAGAGTGACAGTGAGAATGGGAAATTTATGAATATTTTTCCATGAATAACTTTTAAAGAACTTATTCTCTCTGGCAATAGCACCAAACATGTCGATCATCGATAATTGGCGTTAGTAGGAAGAGTGATGACTAATAGTACTGGCAATAGCACCAACAGTCGACGCTATGTCATGTTTTTTTTTAAGATGTTGATGCTGCAGTGGATTTGCAATCACAATCCTTTATAATTTGTTTTGAAACTCTAATGGTAGTTTCCGTGATCAACCATGATGGTAACTCTTTATGGCACGGGCCGTTTCTAAGCTGAAGTCATTTTTTAGCTTGTCCAAGGGTGATGCATCCCACGGCCCATTAGGTGTTGACCTTTAAAAATGTACTGACTGCTCTATCTTGAAGTGCAGAAAATTCTAGGTGATGGCAAAAACTTTTATTTTTATAGTGCATGAGATCCAGCTGTTTAATAACAAATTTGTCGAATATCGTTACTGACAATCAATTGAAACACATTTCTGTGTTTGCGGAATAAGTGAATGGGTTAGCAACTAGACCTGAGATTATTTTTACTTGTTGATGTTCTTAGCGCTAGCCATTTTCAGCATACTTTTTTCGAATAGCCAGAAGAGCCTATTCCGGGTGTCTGAGCTACCTTTGGACTGTTGTTTTAACGAAATATGCAGTCAAATAAAAATATTGCTATGTATTTATGTGAATATTTAGGCACTATTCATCTACCTATATTGCTTATTCTCGGGAATTAAGGTTTAACTAAATTATTGACTATTTTGTATAAAAAATTACAGCGTCACGATTTCAATAGCCGCTGATGACAAACTGCGTTAATATCCACATATTGTTGGCTCACTGTCTGAATACAACCTCGCACATTATGGTATTCCAAATAGGAAACTAAATAAACTGCCATGAGGATACACTCTTGCAGAAGGCGGCAACGACGAATGCCGTGGTCTCTATATACTTATATAACAACAACAGAATTACAGGTTGTAATACAAAAGGCCTCCCTACAAAAATACGAAAGAGCAAACAACCATGTCCGAAGACATGGTCAAAATACCTTCCGGTTGTAGTTTATTCAGGAAAACAGGATGTTTTTTTATGGACATTAAAATTAGTTGGCACGAATGTAACATGTACGCGTTCAATTAACGCATAGCAGACATGCGTATAAAAGAGTCTTAAAATGGTATCTGAAAAACCTTTTAGACCAGAAAGTTATATCCGATTTTTCTAGGTAGAAATTTAAAGAGCAGTTTAATTAATAAGCCCAAAAGCATATTTTTCATCGTTTTTTGTGCAGTAAATTTGTTTTAATCGCAAAATATCCTAAAAAACTTCATCCTGCGGAAACGTACACGATCATATTCACAGGAACATCAGCAGCAGTTCCATAGCTTTCAAAATCTTGGCCTACTTACGGAGCGGTGTGTGGTGGCCTGTGACAGAAAAATTATAATTTGTGAGTTTGGCGCAGAGGATTATTAGCCGGAGTCAAATGCTTAATGTAGGCTTAGAGCGAAGGATTGTGGCCGATATCTCAAGCATCAGTGTTGATATCTTCATCCGGTTAAAGGAAAACCACTTCGTTACATTGCCAAAGCCTTTTGGGTAGTCCTGTCCTCCTACAGACCTTGGACGTCTACTGTGTTAGTTCCGCGGCTGCTTCATATCTTTATGTGTGGGACGAACTTTAACATAAAGAATAATTCTACATTCCACATTTGCGAATTCGTTGTGACCAAAATAAAACATAAATTTGTGCATTGTTTATTATCGACTCTGGGCTCTCTCAATAGACTATTTAAATAAGTTCCTATAGCACAGTATATTGGGGGTGGAAGTTTACTTATCAAAGATAAACATTCCAAGGTTTAAAAACTAAACGAGGAATCCCTGAGTATATTCAGGTTAATTTCTCTATCTTCACTAGCCGCGGTAAAAAATATAATACGTACTTTGATGCGTACTTTATATGACTTTTTAGACTTCGTGTAGGTCAACTAAACAGCACATCACTTGCGTAAATTATGAAGATTAAGGGAGCTTTTATTTTCAATAAATTTAAATAGTTATTTAATATGTTTGGACAATTCTTTACTGCTTTAATGATTATGGATCAATTTTCCTAACGCTCTTGATGCTTTAGTAAACTTTGATAAAAGCTGTTTTAGTTTTTTAGAGTGAAAAATAATGCAAATCACCAGTTCCCACTATTATTCGCCTAACTGGAAATTAACTGCATGTTATTGTACACAAATTTGCAATGCCTGAAAAGGTTACCAGTACATTATCCACAACGAGTGACTGGGTCGTTTATCTACCGTAATTGTTTTGCTAGAATTTATATATAACCCTTGGTGATGACTGGAAAAACGCCCCTGTGTCAGCCCGAATGGTGTTTGTCCAATTGGTTCCGGTAATCTGTAGAACATTTACCCACGCTGGTTGAATAGTAAAGATGGCTACACCTCCAGTGAACTCATAAGCCTCTGAACCTCAAACGAGGTTAAGGAAGTGCATATGGCATTGAGAGTATTTTGTCAGATGTCTGCAACAAATAATAAATCTACTGGTAAACAGCTGAATATTATAGTTCTGAGTAGACACTTTCAATTGGCGTATAAATCACGTAGCTTACAAATGTTAAATGCTAAATCTGAAGCATAAAAACAAATCTTCAGTTCAGTCACTTTCAGGTTTTCTAGCTTTTAGTAACCGATTCATTCCATGGCCTTTCGTCCTTGCCATGTTGCCGTTTGATAATTTGGCTTCTTGGAATGACTACGCCCTCTTATTTTTCGTAAATGATGCCTATAACCTTCCACCCTTAGGCAACTGTTTACTTCAAGGTGCAAAATTTCGCCCATATACGTTTTTCCTAGGCCACGCAAAACCACCAAGTACTTTTAAAGGCACTATCCAACTCCTTTACCTATATAAATTATTGAAAATTGCCGAAATTCAGGGTGCAGCCATGCAATGCGAAGCGGATGTTCACAATGTGAGTTTCAATGCGCAGCTTATGACATTGAAAATACAATTTATGTAAAAGGTAGTCTTTCGAAGCCATATAGAAAGATATATTTGCTTAGTACCTACTCGGGCACGGGAAGCAGTTGCTTTTCTTATCTCCTATCGTGCAATTGTGTGCGTTACCTAAATATGAATACAGGCTACAAATTGCCAAGTCTAATCAATGCGGAATCGGGTAATAGGGACAAAATTAGGGCATGATGTAGAGGAAAGACATAACACTTGCAAGGTGTCCACGAAACGTCAATATAACATACATGTTTTAGGTTGCTTCTTGTATACCTTTCACCACTGTCATACCTTAAGACAGAAATCGATTAAAGGCCCTAACAATGCAATTTCCGCTATTAGCCGCTACTTATAATTTTTTGCAAATGCGCTTATTCACAACGGACAAAAACTAAGCAAAGCAATATCGGTTGCATGCACTTTAACGTATATTTTTTGACTTCGCACTGCTTGAGTAGATGAAGCGTAGCACTGTGGACCTCGAAAAGAGCGGCTATCTGCTGTTTGATTAACGTTTTAATACATCCGGTTTTTCAGTTTCTTTTGCCAATATGCGCCTAACGCGACTGAAGAAACAGAATTTAAAGTTAAAATATCCTGTCCACTTCCCAAACTACAATAAAGCAAGTATTTATCCAACGACCGTCATGGTGTGGGCACTATCTCGGCCCAGTCAAGCTTGGTGTCTGTTCACGTCACGGATGGTTAGGCAGCACTGTGGTGGGCCTACTGAGAAGAAAGCAATACTCCTTGGGGGAGAAAAATCGACTAATTGACTTGGACTTGTTAAATAGGGCTGTTTGACGATAACCCTACAATGCATCTGTTTGCATAGCTCTGTGTTCATTTTCCAGATTCCTGTGGCCTCATGCCAACGTCATTGATGAGCCTCATAGTTTGCCGTCTCTAGCGGAAACCGTCCGAAAGCCTAATGCTAACCACTTTTTATTAGAAAGGTCTCTGCCGTCTTGTCGTAGAAGACAGTTGCAGGAAACTTGAAATCCTGGGTTGAACTGCTGAAATGTATGGGTAACTAATAATGATGCGAAAAAGAGAGGCTGAAATCATAATTTAAAAATAATTGGTAGCAACAGCCAGCCATACCCAAAAACAGGCACAGTACAAACTGCGATTTCATGAAAATCTCTTGTTTATCAGACATCCCTGTAAAAATACTTGCCACTTTGAGCAATAGTTTCCGCCCTTTCATCTTACAGAAAGGATCATTTCATTATAAATGGAGTCTTTAGGAATATTATTGAGCTTTTCTTTGATCTTTTTAACCGACGGCCTTTTAATGCTCCCGAATCGAATGCAGGAGTAGAATTTAAATCCTAAGCTTCTATTCTCAAATCATAGTATATCATATCTCTGTGTTACATATATCATTTTATTTACTAAAAAAGAAGAAAACGACAGCTTGCTTTCTTACAGGTCTCCGAAGAGTTGTTCAAATTAATTCAGAACTGGTCAATTAGAGGTCATTAGCGGTCAATTATCTGAGTGGTAATCTAAAAAACACCCTTCAAGTTTACTGAGCTCCATCTTAATTCGAAGGACTTTAAAGTGGACATTTTGCAGGTTTAATTGCTCTATTCAACTGTGGAGTATTTGCCTTATTTATTCCGGTAGTCAGGCACAGAATGGAAAACCTAAAATGCTATTTTACATTTGAAAAGGCACACGAAGTAGTCGTTACCAGCATGTTAACTCTGACAAAATACAATAATCAAACAGTTTGCTGTTTAGTAGCTGCACATTATGACCTTTTCCAATTTGTTTGCCAAGTCCAAAAGAGGCATTTAATAAACTGACGAGAGACGGATTCACTTGTCTTTAAAGGCGTACACAGGAACGGCAGGAACATTTTTAAATGTCGACCCTTGTTACCTTATACAGTAGATCTAAATGTCGGTAGAAAATCATCACATAATTCTATCCAACAACATATCTACAAAAACCACTCAATTGTGCTTAAAAGAATCCTGGTTTTTATGCGGCAAACGCGTCCTGATACGCCGACATTCAGCGCATGCATGTTGGCAGATGAAATGAGCGTTCGCAAAGGACGTTCATTTGGAGGGCACATATGCGCTTCAAAGTGTCATGGTCATTTTTAAAGCTTATGTACGTGAATATTGTGAGTGCTTACCTTAATTAGAGAAATAAAGTAGAGTGCATTTCCTGGCATCTCTTCCCTATTCAAACCATGTTATTTCGGTGTGAAGCATATAATTACTGCTATGGATCGTCCCAGCATGCCTGGGTATCAACAGCCAACCAGTTTTCAATTTTCCTTATGCTAAAATAAAACTGTCTCATGCTTTTGGATAAAAACAAACTTTTAAAAGTGGGTTCGATGGCTACCCCTAAGTTACTTTTATTAATGCAAAATTTTTAATTCGTATGCCATAGTAGGTCTTTCTGCGTCCTTTTACAATAAATCATGTAATGTATTCTATAAATGCAGAAAAAGCCACCACAGGCATCCCTAGTAAGCATCCTCTAGTAAGCTTACAGGAAATGGTAACGGGTGCTGGGCATGCAGTCAAGAAGTACAAATGAGCAAAAAGTCATTAAGTATAACAAAAAATCAATAAAATTTGAAATTGGAAATTCAGAATCTCTCTTTTTCCATTTAATCAGTCTGCTTATTGCTAAGAAAACGCTACATGCATATATATGCAGTATTTAAAATCGAGTTCAAATTTGTATTCAACAGGCTCCGCAATCAAACAGCGTCATTTGATTGCTACAACCTCCTTTTAACTCTATTTTGGGAATGGTTTTACTCAAAACGGTCAGCTTAATTTGATAAAGTGAATATGAAAATATATATGAGACCCTGAAACATACATATCACATTTAACCGTTCGAGTGCTGTTGTATGGCTCAGGATATGTTAAATGACATCAGGATCCAACATTCAGACGTGGTCGCACCACACTCGCCATAATATCAAAGATGTTATAGGAAGCCATAGATATCAGTATTTTAAACCTGAAAACTTATGTAACGGTTTCTGGTGTCATAAAGAAATCAGTTTTGACTCCCGCTGGTTCCGAAATCTTTTGTTTATTCTTGGAGCATGGAAGTAACCACTTGCTATGCAAATTTTGCTAAAGGCGAAAGTCTTGTTTTAAAATTAAGTTAGCCCAATTAGTTTGAAAACGAATGCATCACTGATGACAAATAAAACAAGGAAGAATCACATTAGTTTGCAATATTTAAAATAATATAAACTAAAAGATGCATTATTAGTAGGAAGAGCTGGAACTCTAACATGGAGAAAAGCTCAGAGGTAATGCATACTTCACTTACTGGTAACAGTTAATTTTAGCCCTTCTTGTGTTTAAAAAACTATTTCATGGGCTAACATTTGCGTGTGATTAATTCTCAACCAACCAAGTCATTTATGTGGAGACTGAGCACACGTCACGCATGCCAATGGTAAGAGATATCCATTTATGTTCGTCGCTTCACACAAGTTGGTGCGTGATAACTTGGGGGAGGGCCGCAATTTTGGAGGCAGTGAAGGTTAGGAAGACTCATCCGAGGAGAATGATACAAGGGTGGGCGCAACGGACTGCATGCACGCATGCTAGCAAATAAAACAACATTCTGTAGATACAAATACGAATAAATAAATGAAACACTAGCCTGGGTTCATCAGAATATCCACTTTCTATCCTATTTTGGGTAATGGAGGAGAGGTGGAGTTTGGTTTCCGGCAGTGGGAACAACTTAGACGCCCGCCAATCTGACCTGGCTGCAAGTTGTCTTTGCACTTACCCAGTACGTCAGTCCACCTAACGTAATCTATGAAGACCATCATCCAACGATGCAGTGATAACGTTAGCATGAATAAGTTGTTAATGGGGAGAAGTTGCATCTAAACCACCACCTTTTCTCTCTATTGACACGCCCTCACACTCCAATATAAGGTCAAAACAGATGCAAAAGGGGCGTGGCTGACAATGTGCGGTATAATTGCTTGATCACGAATGTGGGAAACTATCAACAAAATTTGAGATGAGCAGCATTATTAGACGGCATACATGTTGTTGGAACGCATATGCTAATTTAATTTTAGATACGGAAACCGTCAAAAACGCTTCCCAATTGAGTTTTAAAATAATGTCAGACCCTAAATGTATTGATTTTTTTCTAAATGACAGCATACGATATTCCTACTGTTAAACATTTCAATACTTGCAAGTAAGCCCTACAGAGGGAACCCAACTGGTAGTTCTATTTTTAGAACATCAATTTCCGAGTCCCCTAGGACACTAGAACAACTTTTCCACGCAGGTAATTAATGTTAGTTAGGTTTCTAGGAGTAATATCATTACTCTCGAACTGTGGTGATTGACTGGCATTTATCAACCGAAGCTTCAATGTTGACTTTTCCAAAAGCCTCTTGAGTGCTTGGAACAACCACCTCCAGTTCCCTGCACGATTACATAAAGAGAAGGTAGTTCCTCTCTTCATTTCCATTGACAACAAAAAACAAGCATATGATAGTTGCTAACAACGTGCTGAAATTAAACATTGCCGTTAGCGAAAAAATGCTTCAATAATCTCTGAAAGTTTCTGCATGTTAAGCATGAATCTGTTTCCGGTTTTGCAGGAAGATTTTCCCCCTAATAATAGTACTTAAAGGTGTTGTGGTCACCAGTGCTGCGGACGTCTAGCGCATTAAGTAAATAAAGAAGCCTGCCGATGTACCTGGTCTGCGAGAACGTGAGTGCCATTACACTGATGGCGCTATTTCACTTTTGCTCAACGCCATCACTAATGATATGCTGTGTGGGAGGAGATGATGTAGGAATTTCGCAAACTAGCGTTCTCTTTAATGTAATTTTTTCGACCATTTGTATTGGTGCTCCTAGTAGCTTCATCGTAGTTGCACATCTTGTCACTGTCGGAGGTAAAATAACTGGATAAGCGGCCGCAAATTTGAGGAGGATTGCTCAAATAAGTACTCTGGGTAAACTAGGTGACAGTGCATGTATTTTTAATCTGGGATATTGGAGAGACAGCATGTGCCTCCTATATTAGTCTTGCTTTATAGTTTATCTTTTGCGCTAATAAAATTTGGGAGAGGTGTGACTGGCTAATTTCAAGTTTACAAAATAAAGCGAAGTGGACTTTTCCTGCCCTTGCCCCATCCCAACTTTCCAGCGTTGCTCATCTCCTCTTGGCAAGAAAGAACTAGGACAGCTGAGGAGAGCGAAAACACGAGGAGGTTAGAAGCAAGCTGGCCCGTCTTAGTTTTCCTGCACACAGCCTTTTTTGTAACCACACACATGCACAAACATACTTTTGAATAATTTTGAAACCCACCTAACAAAGGGGGCAATAACTATTGAACTGGGAGGAGTTCACTTAAGTCTGAACATCGATTCCGATTTCGAAATGTTGTCGCATATAGTTGAAAATATTTCGAACCAAGATAGCGAGTGCATCATGACATTTGCTTGCGCATCCAGTTTCTTAAAGTGGAGCGGGAACAGGGTTGGTATGGGAAAGGGGCTTCGATATAAACCTACATCAGTCTTCCCAGATTCAAGCCCAAGGTTCATGACAGGTCATTTTAACCGGTTGCTTATAGGATTGAAAACCATGTGAGCTTGGAGAGCACGTGCACATAGTACGTCACAAACAACATTACAGTAATAGTAAAAAAATCATCTCATCAGCTAATGTGGCTAAGTATTCTAGGGCACAACAGCCTCGTAACCAATCAATGGCACGAATTGTTGTCTTGCACAAAGCCTTAAGTTACCTTTAATATAGGAATTACCGATTTCCGAATTTTGGAAAACGGTAACGGAATAGCTGAGCTCGATATGAGGTCTCGATCGACCTCAGCACGACTGATTACATTTGTGAACGGCTTTTGCGGGGCAAACCTGTAACAAAACACAGATGAAAGGACAGAATACACGCAAATGTGACTGCTAGAAAAAGTCACGGAAGAATCGTTTGGTCAATGTAAACACGATCAAATATTATTTGATTGCTTTCATTCAGTGGACGCAACGTTCCACTGAACAAGTAACTCAAATAACCTCCAACCGGCATGAATTGATCTGCGGCAAATTTAGATTTGGGCCGCTGACGAAAACCTGACTTAACCATGACCAGAAATTTCCCACTAAACAGTCATCAAAAGAGACCCAAACGCAGACGAAATTTAATTTTAGATGCAATAAACAAGTACCAAAATTAACGAGATTTTGCTTTTAAATGTGATCAATTTTACCTTGAGGCTAATGACACGTCTGTCAAACATATGCTTAGTGTCCCTTTAGAAAAAGCAGTCCAAACAATACTACCCACAACATTAAATAAGCTTAGTTAACTGAGGATGGCTCATTCACTGATGCAACCTTCTTCAATACTCAGAAATAAATGCATTGGTCTAATGGTGATTCTTTGAGACAAACCATTCAAAACCCAATATGATATCTGAAAGTAATACTTGATCTTTATCCAAAACAGGAAGAGGTATAACAGCATAATTGTCACAAACTATCAACCAGCAAAATAGTGTATACAAAAATATCCCTTTTATCCAATTAAGAACACACACATTAGATGAATGCCAAATATGTGCCGATCTTTGGCCGTATATTGATGCAATTTCCAATCGTTAGGCTGCAGTGGGTCCGGCCAGCTAATGCATTTGTCATTGATGGTTCCGGCTCAAAAATATACGTCAACTTTCATACTGAGCCATAAAGGTTTTGTTCCAAAAAATCGAATCAAAGTAGTGCATCAATTATTGGAATAATAAATTACGGGATTCTTAATATTATTCTTTCGTGGCAAAATGTAAAGACATTGTCGAAAGTAAATCATAAAGGTTGAATATAAATACAGCTGAGGAGTATTGATTTTAGTTAACATATGCTTTGAGAGTGACATAAAGATTTTAAAACTCACAAAAAATATAACATGAAATATTAGTTATATCTTACCTAGTTATTGATATTAATCCTTAACAGACGAACCTCACTCTTAAAAGCTTCCATTATAAATGATAAATTACAACCTAATTGCTTTGTTTCGACTTTATAAATCTATACATTTTTTTATTTGCCTCGTATCCTGCTTATTCTTTCGGATTTCGATAGGCTCTTTATAGTTAATGGGAGACATGTTAAAGCATGGTTTAAAAAATGTTAAAAGCAGAGCAGTGCAAACTCGGCGTTTTTGATTTCATCTTGCTACCCAAAGGCATTCACAACTATTCCATTCTCCACCAAAATAAAATGTTGTATAATATTATCAGCAAAACTAAACATCCTAAAAGACAAGTGACCTTTTTCACCAGGTCAGCTTTGAAGTGTGATTATTTTCTTCAGTTTATTTATGCGATATTCGTTTATAACAATCCGTTTTCATAACAAAAATAAAATTTGTGACTTGTGTGGCTTAAAACGCACTATTGGTCCAGTCAGAGTAGTAATGCTGATCAAAGCCAACAAGGGATTTCCAAGAAGCAGTTCAGAAAGAATTGATTTAATTGCTCTAATGATAAGTTTATTTGCCTGACAGTTCGGACACCTGCTTGAACTAATCTTCATGGTCAGTCGGATGTAAGTGTCAGATAATGTATCAGCTGACAGGTTCAAGTACGAATCCAAAACGTAAGGCAAAAAACCTCTGTTTTAGCGATTGCATATCCATTATATTCATTTATGAAAATAATTTTGATGTGAAAGATTTTATGTTGTTTTTAAAGATCTTATGCATTTTTCGGTAATTTATGAAAGTAACTTTTGGTTAAGGTCATGTAGTTCTCACATTATCTTAAAAGCAACGTGTGCTAAATGACGAGCAAATAAAAAAGTTTTCAAGAAAAAAATAGAAAAAATACACTCTTAATATATTGAACTTGGGTATAAGTTTGACACGCATCTGAATATCACTAGGAATGAGGAAAATCTCCACAAAAGTAAAAATTGATAAAACTTCAAACATCTTGCTTCAAAAAATGTATAGGAAGATTGCTCGCGTCTGTGAAATGCCATAACAACAAATTTTTAATATCTTTCGAAGAAGTAGAAAAAAAATGTCTGGTGGAATACTCCTGTGAACGTTCATGCTACTAATATCTAAGGCAAACAGAAATTGCTAAAGGCTTTCCCAAGAGTGTCGTTATGTTTATTTCGACCACAAAAACAACGATGAATTCTTTCTTGGAGCTCACCTGAATATGCACTCATTATTTGCATTTACTGAAATTTCGCGAATTTTCCAAGTGAGTGGCATAAGGCATTGTCGCAGTGAAACATTATTTTCAGAATGACTCTTTAAATCATAAAAGTTATATGAGTTTTTGTGATATTATTTAATGCTTAAAACAATACCAATATTTCCTGACGCATTGCAGTAAAATGGAAGACAAGGTTGCTGAGGTGCAATATATTTGACGGGTACTGAGAGAAAATGGCAACCCACGCCTCTTTTTAACCAGTACATACGCAAACAGTTAGAGAGACCAAATCCAGTCAGCTCTTAATTCTATTGAGCTGCTACTTACGTAAGTAACGTCTCGGAAGCCGTCATCCGCATTCTCACTCCACTTGGTGTTGGAGTGGCACACAGGCCAAAGTCAAACGTGAGGCACCGAGTCAAGAAGCCGAAAGGCCCACTGCCACAACGTGAAAACGTCTGGCATCGAGTCCCGGATCTGGTGCAGTTATGGACAAAGAAAATACGTCAGAGAAACCCAAGGAATACTCTAGACGCGAATAGCTGAGCACGCAACTGCATTGAGGAGAAAAGATGCTGGCCTTCAGGTTGCAGCGCACTTACCTGGCTATATATTCAAGTTTGATGAGACCGAAATCCTCGTAAAAGGTGATAGTTTTTTTGAGTTGCGAGCAGCCTGAGTCATGGTTCTTAGGCCCATAGTCTATTAACAAGCGCATTGAACTCCCATTTCCATATTCCGTGTTGAGGCATCGGTTGATCAGTGAAAGGATTAACGTGGGAGGACTTGGGTGACTAAAACTTTCCACGACAGTGAGTCAAGTAGCCCGGTCACGTTCACATTTAACATGGTGATACAATCATGGCAATTAACGACTCGGACGTGGATGGCCAAGCTAGCATCGCGTATATTACGAGTTTTAGCAGTGGAGGCGATAGCTGCGTATTGTAGTTCGTATACGATAAAGTGCTCACTTTGTACTATAGGTACTTGCCACCTTGTGCATCGATCAACCTTTCTGCTACAGTCATTCATGATGGATTCCAGAGAGAATCCGAATTCTCAGGCCAATAAACACCATGTTCCATTTGTTGCCTCTTCTTTTTCTGAGCTGTTTCCTGGAACTTGCCTATTTGCTTTTATCAACACACCTACTATATTTGAAATTCCTCGTGGTCATTGCATAGGGTTGTACTTGATACGATGATTACTGTTCGGTTTGAACCTAAGTTGCTAATTGCCATGATGTGATCAGCCTTGCCGATTCTTAGTGTGATAATTATGTGGAAATTTGGCTCGCTGTCACCTAGACTACTGTTGCCACCTAGACTACGCTGTCTCCTTGCGTGGCTAACAATTTTGCTCAGAAGAAATAACTACAGAGTGTATGAAATTGCGAGGTCATACTGTTTATTTTTAGGCTGCTGACCAGAGAATCATTGCTGAAGTAGTTCATGATTTACGCTTTTGTCAAACCTTGCGAGAATTTCTGCGTCATTTTACTTGATGTTGTGGCCAGTTTCCATCGAATGAGCTGCGATTTGCAAGTTAAGTTCATTCCACTGCACTGCTGCTGCATGCTCGGTCATTCAAATGTGTAAAAGTGTCACCGTTTCTCCGATGACTTTGGGTTTGAAATGAAAAAGGAATCCCCTTATCATTTAAGACCCCTAACGATGAACAGAAGGACTTAAAAATGTGGTAGATCGGCCTGATAGCCGTAGTCTATAAATACCGCGTACCTTGTGCACCTATTAACCTTTTCTTTATTTTCCTCTGAAGATGGGTTCGAGAGGGAATCCGAAACGTCAGGCCAATTAATGCCACGTTCCAGCGATTGCATCTTCTTCTTCTGAATGGCTTCCTGGAACTTGCATGTTCGCTTAATCGGCAAACAACCGATCATTCTAAATGGAACGTATTCGAGCAAGGCTGTCTTCTATCAGCAAATTAAATTGCCTTTAAACAGCCATGATGATACTTTTTCTCCAGAGTGATTCGAAAATCCTGCTTTATTCATATGAACCGGTTAATTAAAAATTTAATAGTTTGATAAGGTAGGTTAGAATAAGCCTTCACAATTATCCCTAATCACTGTCCACATGTATATTCAAATAACGACTGACCGAGTTTTCTCTAAATCCTACGTGCAGCTAGCAAAAGGCCAAAGCCTAATTTGGTTTCTGACAACTCCTTATTTTCTGACTGCTACTGAAACGAAACCGTTCAAAAGTGCACCTCGTATGACTGCCAAACTATTTGCGGACCTGAAATAGTGGCATTTTTTTATTCCAAAAGGAGTAAAAATTCAGTTGTGGAAGGCATTTGAAAGAAGAGGTTGAAAATTGGTAGCCATGACCAACATTACCTGTGCCTCTAATGCTGATTCAAATGTAAGCACGAGACAGTGATTGCCGCGGGTCTTGATGAAAATACTTGCCTCTTACAGTAACAATTGGTTCTCGGCTGTTAGTTGTCTACACGCAAAGATATGTAACAAGCTTGGTAGGCTCCAAAGCCCTCCGATGATTGGTTTAATGAAAACAATGGTATATCCTTTCTTCGTACGTTCCCAAAAATGAAACAAATAATTAGCACGATCAAATACTGACACGGGAATGGTACGTTTTGTTAACGGCTGTCTCAGAGTTCATAATCAAATTCATCACTACATAAGAATTTAAACTGTTGAACTTATTGCTTCGTTCGAATTTGGCTTATACAGTTTGTAAAAGAATTTTCAGAATACATATTGTTATACGTTGCCTTGAGCACAACGCATATTGCATAGCTGTTTCCAAATTTTCGCAGCTGCCGTTGAATATGCTTCCAAATAATTGTTATTTTTGTTCTCGTTTTACCCTCGGGATATGTCTGATAAAATTATTTAAAAACTTGGTCTTAAAATTTTGAATAAGTCGCTCCTCCAGGTAAGGTGTGGTTTTCATAGAATTCCCTCAAATTCTAGAAAAAATTATTCAAGGAAACAACCTTAAAGGGGAAAAAACTTAGCAAACGGTGGTTATGCAAGCTAAAAAAAAAACAAAGTAAGCAATGTGCAATATTGTGCAGTAAATTCTTCCTTTAACATTTGTTAGCGGTTCTTGAATAGTGCTATCCTTAAGTGCGTCTAAAACAATAATTTGCAACTCAATCATTTAAAAACATGGTTTTTAAAGACTAATTAAGCTTTTTTCGGTGACAACATGCTTCTCTTACACATCCACATAAACAATACATAAATATACGTGACTTCAACAGTCAGTTGCAACACAAAAATTTCGGTCAAACAAATTGTATGCAATTTTTAAAGTGTACTTGAGTTTTATTGGGCATTTACACACCTGCATCATAAAACAGAAATAAAGAATACTTAAACACAACATTCAGGTGCAAACGTAATTCAATCAGCAATACTGCCTTTTTTAAATGAAAATTATGTCAACGTTTCAGCAAGATGGTACATTAAGTTTTCATAAATTTAAGAGGCATCTCAACATGTGACATTCAGTGACATGCCAAAATGATGCATCACTTCTACGATAAATTTTGAGGTGTCAGAATTTGTACATCTCTCTGATAAAAACATGTGCCATCGGTTGCCTATTCGAGTATTAATGCTGTTGTTATGTTTTACTTTTGTAATATGATAATGTCTGAATCTTGGTTCAACCTTCAGCTTAAATAGCGTTTTTATGGGCATCACTCAAGAAACCCGATCTTATGGTCACCATACAGATCGTTACGTACCTCAGTAAGCTATAAGTCTTTTAAGTACTTACATATTAAAATGCTTACCTTAAGACAGGCTTTGAATTATATGTATATACTGTTCGTACTGGAATCTTAACAGAAAAAGTTTCTTAAGCCACATACTACACTTTAAAAATGCGCGTGAAACTTGTATTGCTTTCGTTTATTTTCCGCTTTTAAATCGGAATTTATGTGCCTGTTCCGAGAGATATTTAATGTTGATATGTTAACGCTGAATAGACGTTGGTTATCACATTTAGAAGATCTACAAACAAACCCGCAGCGAAACATACGAGGACAGCACAATTTGACTCGCTCATTTGCCTGTTATACTGATCTGCTATCGGGATATTACCACTCAAGACCATGTCCTTGATGTGTAGTTGCCTAAAAACAAGTATCAAAAGTTGACAGAGGCAGTATTTTCATATAACCAGGAAACGAAATAATCTTCTCTAACGTTTGCATCACAGAAGACATAGGTAGGAGCATAACGTGAACTTATCTCACAATTCCGTTGTCAAAATTGGTTACTCGAATGGTTAGCATGAACTTTCATTGCTGTTGGGCCTTGGTTATACGTACCTATGTTGCTTTATAATCTAATTTTTCCGTACTTTAAAGTACTTCTTATGGAAAAAGCCTATAGTAAAATTTGTGTTGGACAACCCCAATCCAGATCAATCAGACAGTGATCGCCTAACAGCCGCGATAATTAAAAGAGAACTAAATGCTGATTTATCCTTCAGGTAAGCCTCGACCAGGGTTTCATGAAGGTTACTAGTATTGACAGTGTAATCTGATTCACTCAGGGTATATATGCTTGAGGATAGGCGATAATTAACCTTTTTAAATTAAAGTAATAAAGTATGTGTCCGAGAAAACCAAAAAAGCTTAATTGATATCGTATAAAAAAAGATTATCAATATGAGTTTGAGTTCAAAAAATATTGCGCTTTGCATGCGTTCTCGTAGATACCTGCTGCTCTACTTGAAACACATCAGCAGAAAAAAAACCGTTGATTGTTTGTTTAAAATGGAAAGATTATGGAATCCAAAGTACCTGCAATAATATTTAGAAAGATTGAATTGTTTTATGTCTGCCCATTGAAAATAAATCCTAGCCAATTTGCATAGAGGATAACCGAGCTAATGCATCCTCCATGCAGTTAAATAAACGATACATAAATTAATTGTGTTTTAAATGCCCATTGGGAGAATGTGATATTGGCAAATAAAGTAACGTTAAAAATGAAATTTATAACGAGTAAGCAGCCATTCTGCAGATTTTAATTTGTATTTTTAAACAAGATAGTGTGATAAGAAAATCGGTTGGCAAACTGTAAAAACTCCTAAATTTGTGTAGCTTATTAAAAAACGAACTCCTGAGCAATTATCTGCCAGAATAATGTGCACCTTACAAAGGGTCGTGGTACAAACAGGGTAAATTATGAGATATTTTTGCTGGACAAACGTTCATTCAGGAAAAATGTATTTAATGGTAAATATAATTTTAACGTTTTTTTCAAAATTTCATCATAGTGTTTTCTTGCAACGCAGCTATGTTGGGCGGTGGGCGACAAAGTTGTTAAGTATATTGTATTAATATAAGTTTACTTCAAAAACCGAAACCTAGTAAAAAATTCTTTTCAATATATACAGGGTAACTCCATGTCAGCGGGGAAAAATATCAAATCGCAGGAGTTTTTTTTAGCAGCAAATTACAATTTTGTTTATTTTTGCATCTTAGCAATTTAGGTTTTATTCTGTTATTGGTCCTTAAGCTCAATCTTTCGAATCAACCCAATTGACGGTGAAACAATTTTTCGTTTCCACGTCGTGGTTGATGCTTTAACGTCTTTTAAGACGGTCATTTTCTTGGCAATTTCTCTTGAAACCCCAGTTGATACGGACAGAGTTCATGGACTAATCTGCCTAAAACTTAGCTTGGAATTTCATTCACGACAAATAATCAAATGTTTTCAGGCTGATGGTCTTCATTTAACAGGGATTAAGCAGTAAAGCATTTGTACAGTGACCGAAGGTTTTCTGTGACTAAACGAAACGAATGTATTAGATAAGGTGTTGGTTCACCTCTTATTTCACTGTAGGAATGAGATTAACTTCAGCAAATATTCAATTTTCTACGCTTTCAAACATTGAACATTTGAACGTGACGCCCCTGCTTTTTAATCTTGCAGTAAACGTGGTTTTACAGAAAGTGAAAAATTTAAATTTGAATAAGGTTTAAGGAAAAAGTAAAACAACACCTCAAGCAAAGCTATGTAGAGCAGAACGTGTTTGTGCGTAATGGACACTTACAATGAATTAAGAAATATTTGTTCAAATCATATACTAGAGAAATCTTCTGTTGCAGCGGCAATTGAGTAATTCTTTGTCATTGCTAAAGAATAAAATTATTTTAAATTAATAAATATTAAATGCTATATAAGCGATCAAAAATTGCGTAACAGATCATCTGCGTCCTGTTATATATTTGAGAGATAATACAGATTCCAGGCAGCAGCGGTATTTTATCAAGCAATGTAGGCAAGATATAAATGCGGAGTAGAACACAATAAAAGCAGCTGTGCGTAAGAGCCTCAGAACTTGCAAAACTCAGTGTTTGGTATGACTGTCTAAGGACGGCTAATAACTGTCGTTCTAGTCTACTTTTTTTTCTTTTTGAGAATATTATTAGGAATGTATGTGGCCGATTGTGAGTAAG
Organism: Schistocephalus solidus; assembly: GCA_017591395.1. Classification (NCBI taxonomy): domain Eukaryota; kingdom Metazoa; phylum Platyhelminthes; class Cestoda; order Diphyllobothriidea; family Diphyllobothriidae; genus Schistocephalus; species Schistocephalus solidus. Next base: position 120,552 of record WEDG01000476.1, read on the forward strand.
AACTGCTGTCTAAGCCTTGAACTTATTAAATTTCAACGAGTTAGTTTGCAAATAACACAAGCAGGGACTCAGTTATTTTGCATCATTTAAAGTATTGCTTGGTAAGTTTTGCACGGTTTGTTAACTAATAGTTTACCTTTAAAAATCCTACCTGTTATCAGTACTTTATTCACGTGCAGTAATTATCCATGCTTAATTTCAAACACGTTATTTAGGGGTTTTTATTTTTTTATTTCACATTAACAAACTTAACAGTGGACGTCATATGATAGCTTCATTGGGGACGTAAGAAATGATATATTTTCTTATATCATGTAATTATGACTTAAATAACTGTAAGGGAGTTCAAATAATACCTATGACCATATTTTTTGTTGTGCTGGTGAATGGAACCAAAGAAAGATAAGGACACCAGAAATTATTCGCTGATAGACAGGAACAACAGAATACATATATTGAGAGAAACCTGTGGCTAAATAAAACATCAGTGGCATTTTGTTAACAAAATGCTTGACCCCCCACTCTACGAGCAAATGTTATCAGACTAAATCAACAACAGTCCCGACATCTATCGTTTTAAGGAAGAACAAATACCGATGAGGAAACTTTACGATTGGTTAATATGCAGAAAAAAGCAACCTTACCAGTCAGCACAACAAAACAGACAGAACATTAAAGAAAACTGTTAAAAAGGTACTAAGCAAGAACAATCTGCGGAAACCATGAACTTATTCTTTCATTTAGGTCGTTGATGTGCATTATCACTTCCGCAGGTTAACCATGGCGTTACTGCACAGATCACCACACATATCTTTATGGTTCGAAGTTGCTTTGATCGCACGAATTATTTATTTAGTGATTTGTAATTTTGACCTCGTCAGACGTATAAGAGCACGCACAGGATGCAATGAAACACAAGTAGCACCAGTCCACAAGTGATTGCATAGGGTTATATATTTCAGTGCCTAATCGATATATCGATTGACTGAGATCACCTGGGATGCCTGGGAGTCCGTCGACTAGCAGCCTCGTATCTGGTGTGTGCGATTATCTTCGTGCCTCAGAAATTAAAGTTCACCTGTTAGTTTGGGTTGAAAGCCAATTGTCGTGATCTCTTATCCAGTCGCACAGCCTAGTTATGTTCCCGTTTGCGAAATTCGAGCATACATTCAGGCTTATTTCTGCAATTACAAGGTGCATTTGTACACTGGGTGCGATAAGTTTTATCCTATTGCCCACTTGGATTTAATCGGTCCTTGATTTTTATGATGCTAATAGGCATGAGAGCTTTTGGCGGGTGCACAATTCAAAACCCTAATCACGCGGTTATACGTTCAGTTGCCAGTGACAAATCCTTGACGTATGGCAGAGTGTGCTATAAAATGGATGATATTTCTAGTTGCTTCTTCGGAGGTGAACATGTAAGCATAATCTTAGAAACAAAATCAGGTACCCGTGCCACAAAAGTAGTTACGAATATATCGAGCCATACTTGTGCGTACTTTGAAAAGTTTTTGCCACCAAGGTGGAGATTGGGGTGCCCCTAAGCGTACTTTTATCTGCTCAACGATTTCCGCCTTAAAAGTTGAATTAGATCATTTGGCTGAAATTCAGACAAACTTATGAGTTACCAGTTTTATCCTATGACTTGTATTAACTGCCCTATCTCATGAAATTTATGAAATTGTATGAACTAGGGCACATTATGTGAAATTCCCTAAAGTTTTATAGAAGAAAATAAGTGGCAAAGCATATTTGGTTAAAACATTGATATAACTTTGTTAAGAAATACTAATATTTTTAGTAAAGAGGCAAATTCCGAAAACTAAAAAAATCATGTAGCTCATTTACCGGAATTATTAATTAAAATAATGCTTTTCTGTGTAAAAAACAAGTAAACAAAAGAAAATAAGTAGAGGTTCTTTTGAAAATAATCTTTGAGAGTATATTCCACGAACGTGTCTTCAATATTTAGAGCAATTAAAAGCGTGGCTGTTAAAAATATCCCAAATTTATAATATATATTTAAATAGGCTTACACGATAACTGGCGGTTACATCTTCCGTGTATACATAGTTTAAGATACGTTTTACTTAGACAAGAAGATTTTCGATTGATAGCGACGGCAGGGAGATCACATAAATAAAATATTTCATTAGATACAATGCTGAAAGGCCGGTCAGTATCTGATAAATTTAAATGGAACTGTTAGTGTAATCGTTAAAATGCCATTTTATGCACATTAAAAGGCTTATTCTTTTGTTTACTTTCTTCATAAATATTGCGGGGACTGAGTTACGAAAGGTTCAAATCGTCTTTGAAATGCTGGTTAATACTTTACATTTCATGTGTTTTCTGTCTTTTTCCCAATGTAGATTCTCTTCTTTAAGCTTATCAAAACCTTCAAAATAAGATAGGTTTTAAAGGCGTTTACCGAAAAATTGAGATCAAAGACGGTCGTTCTAATGCAGATTGCCGCTTGGGTCATATTGGTAATGTCACTCAAAAATTAAATCTCATTGCTAAGAAGAATAAACGCACACAACATAATTCGGCAATTACCATACCTAGTATAGATTTTATAAAAACACGTTCAATAAATAACCTCTTTAAAAAAACTTTAATTGGATATTTCATTGTCAAATGTTTGCGTACTTTGCCGTTTTCGAAGATCGAGACAAGGCAAAAATGAGGAATTCGACCAGCTTTATGACTGTTCTAAAACTAAGGGATAAAATGCCTGCTGAAAAGATAAAATACACTTATTTAGTTCTATCGAAGCGCTTTTTGCTATGCTTGCTTACTTATCGACAGAATTCTAAGATTGTGAATGCACAACCAAGAAGCCAAATTTATACGTAGAGTCTGCAAAGAAATGTCAATCTTCTGCCCATTCCGTTTCAAATTTCTATATTCGTTAATAATAAATTGCAGATAGGTATTTTCTGGACATCTTTCGTATACTATTTGACAGAAAAAAGGACGGCATGTGTTGGCTTTTCATATATATGCTTGCTTATCGGTGTGATCAAATAAAATACACACAAAACGTTATAACTGAGTTTGTTGACATTAGATGTCAATTATTTTCAAAAGCGAATTTTTAATACGTTATCCGTCTTTCTTTTCCCGAAAAAAATCAATTTCTCATATTTCCATGTAAATTATTTTCGCGAATGCAAGATTAAATTTTCCGTTTTCTGAAGGAATATACACAAACTTTCCAGCTTTATATTAATACTCCTTTATAGTCTAATGAAGGCCAACATGAGGGTTCGGTCTAGAAGGTTCACTAACGTAAAAAACCCAAGTAAATCTAGAAACGTTAGATTTTGTCCAGTTAGTCCAGTTTGTCCAGTTTTGACTTAGATAAACAGATCTGAAATGAACACTTCCTTAGAAAACAGATTTTTGCACCTAAACGCAGTAAATGACACAATTAACAACAAACAATGTGTGCATACTACACCCTTAAATTTAAAGGAAGATATTTAATGATTTACAAACCAAAACGTGAAAAAAACAATGTGCTATTATACTATGAATGTGTATGTGCGCCAAAAACCCGATTCAAACAAAACGACCTGGAGGTCTGATGCCAAGCCTGGCAGAGCTGTCCATAATATAACGCTGTTTATAAGGGTTTCATTTGAGTCACTTGCTTAGGGAAAATACGGATTTATAAGATTATTGTTTTTCAAATACCATTTATAAATTTGCGAAGCGTGCGTTGTCTAGAAATTCTTAAATCTCACTTTATTAAGTTTTTAAAAATACTGATTTTGCAGGACACAGCATACCGTATTGAGATTATCTTCAAGCACTTTTGACATCCCCAAGGTGAAAATGTGGTGCTCTGTGTATTTTGAATTGAATGCATGCGACCGCTTCATTGTACTCTGCTTTTAAGTTATTAGTGTCTTGTTAATTCCCAATATCCAATTATTGTCACATGGAACACATTTGGGCTCGGTCTGCCATTCGGCAGCAGAAAGAGTCAAATTCCAAGAACATAAATTCTATAAGTACACGGATTGAAAAATTTGTGATGAGAAGGGGCATCGAAAACTTTAAATGCACACTTTTAAGGATTTACTTACTTCCTGTATTTTGATTTGTATATAGATAATCTTTTATTTTTCCTGGGGACTGAGCCATTTGTTGCTTTGTGCCCATTTTTACAAATAAATCTTACTTTCTCTCTAAATTCTGTTGTTACATTATAACGAAAGTTAAAACATTAATTTAGAAACCTCGGATTCTAGCATGTTTTCGTAAAAACTAGAATTTTGCTTGGTCAGGCTGCCTAGAAATAACAGTACAAAATTCCTGAACGACCTTTCGTTTCATATGATTTTCTTAATGATAGGGAAAATGCAATTGCTTTTTCTTACCCCATCTCAATGTTCCCTGATAAATTAAACACCTTGCCTGCCTTCTTCGAATGGAATCTTCAAAACGTAAGTAATATAACCTCACCTCAATTATTTAACCATTATCTTAGAGCCCGAAGATGACGAATTCACTAAAGAGAATTAAGCACTATGCGAAACCTAAGCTTGATTAAAAGAGAAAAAAATTGGTGGCCTGTATGCTTTCTCTTCAGACATATGAGCAAACGAAACCAACACTCACTGAAGGAGATTATTTATTCATTTGACGTATCCTATACGTCCTGTCACGCAGCGACATAAATTCAGGTACTGAATATTGCTAAACTGACTTTTCTGACTAAATTTTGACGTTTTTCTATTTTTGCGTTTTGTTTGGCTGGCAGCCCTAGATTCCGGTGACAGGCAAACTCCGAAAACGATAGAGCTAACGCCAAAATAAAGGCTTCATCATATTTTTCGACTGATTTGCCTTCGCAAGCCTCAATCACTCATAAACTAGCGAACGCAAACTAGCAGGATTGATGTGGTCTGTTCACGAAAATATGCTGCGTACTCTTATTTTGTGACCCTGCATAATTCTTACCACTCATTTGTCCCTTAGACATAAGTTACCGGACAAGGTGTTATAAATATTAATTCGGTAAGTGGTAGCTCACGTACCTTCCGGCATCAGTCGATCCTTAGGGCGTACGAGTATGCAGCCGACCGTTACTTTGACGTGGTATTCTTGCAGCATGCATAAATTCTTACCAGCTCCATTCTTAGTAAGCGAAATAGTGCGGAAGCTATAAAGGCACTCAACTGATACCTAAGAGCAGTTTCCCACCTTAGTTAGACGCATTTGCGTGCTCAAACGCATTCATGCCTAATGACTACCCATCCACTTTCGGCTTCCTTTTTGAGTGTTAACCTTTTTCTCAAGGAATCTCCCCGAGCATTGCGGGCACTGATGCAAAAGATGGAAAACAAATAGGATCTTTTGCAAAAAACACGAAAACAACTTGCGTGAAAACAGTGAAAAGAACACTATCGGCAACCAGAACAGTTTACATAAAAAACTCTGAAGTTATAAACAGAGGTCAATTTGTAAGCAGTTTTTCTAGGTTGCCTCAGGCATACATGGCCGTTTGCTGCAAATTCTATAATAATAAAGGACCTTCCAAAATATACCTTTGGGTAGCTGTGTAAGACTTGCGTTTTTTCGCGTCATTTATCCTTGAAAACTAACTTAAACAAAACTCCAAATCTTCTGATAAAGATATATTTTCACATAAGGCTAACTTCGGCTAGTTTTTAAGGTTATTTCTTTCGTTCAGTAAATTTCTATATGTTTACAGGATGGAAGTATCGAGACTGAATATGGACACTTAATTTTTTATTTCCAGTTTCCTTCTGATAATCAGCCAATGTAAAAACGCGGCGTCTGAATAATAACTTATGTTGGCACCAGACATATAATGTCCTTCGCAGTGCACAACTGACCATCAGTCTTTCTACGGGAGCGTATTTGCTTTTGTGATTCCTGCACCCCTATGGGATGAGCTCAAACTTCGAAGCTACTAGGTCTAGAGCAGAACAACCTATTTGCACCGATAAAGTTAATTCACACTAAGACAGAGATTACGGATTATTTCATAGCCATGCAATCGACAGTTGCAAGAACAATAGCCTTCGCGTTCTGCAATCATCCCATTGCCCAAGTTCGTGTTTAATAACACCATCTTGCATCGGTCAAGGTCTAATCAGAACACTGAAATCATCAGGCCAAACCCCGCCCCCTACAAGAAGCATTTATTGTTCACAGAACTCCAGGTACTGTGTCAGGCAGCAGTGGCCACTGACAAAGCCAGGGTAAGCGTTGACGCCATGCAGTAAGGCATAAAAAGGAGTAAAACAGTGGTAGAAGCTGCTTCAATGGGTTCAAGGAACACGATCAAGTATTGTGCTAGTGGTGCGTGGTGTATTATCATAGAGGTGTCATCTTCAAATAGCGCTTGGCTAGCCGCGACTATATTGATGCATTTTTGCGCCGGAGTGGACATCGCCCAAATGTCTTAGGGTAGCTAATGTAAATCCGAAAGCTGCAACCTTGATCAAGGACACCTGACATTCAATGTTGGCTGTAAGCTTCACATTTTCCAGTGCTAGAAAACACGATGCGGACTAATCCTTGCCACTCGAAACCGGTGAAACACATCCTCATTCGGAGGTGTGCCAGTTCTAACGCTTGCCAGTCCTAATGCAAGTATTAAAAGCTGGCGGATGAACCCCATTACCGTTGCCTTCAAGAGGATGCTGTATGTGCAATGTGCAGTGTAAATGTATGAGCAATCTACATTGCCCCTTCCATCTTCTTTCTTACCTCGTCCTGTCTTGGTCTTTATAGGTTTACTCGCGCTTAGAAGGCTTTCAGTTTAATCTGAACTCACTTACTTTCTTCTTCCTTCTTCCATTTACCATGCACACCCGCATATCAGACTTGCAGTCCGTAATTTATTTACTTATCACAAGTGACTCCCATGGTTCCTCTCTAATTGAACAGTTTACCGTAGCTTATTAATACACAATGACTGAAGACAGTGGAATTTTACGAAGGCATTAAAGTCTGCATGTGTTTTTGCCTCTATCATGTTCAAATAGGCTCGTACCTATACGGCTAGAGGCCGATTAGTTTAAAAATAACGTACGAATCACTATTAGGAATAACTATGATGTCTGGACTGAACCGCCAGTGTAAGGATGTGATGGAGAACAACGCGGTACTGTTTGTATTCTTCTGTTTTGCAGGTGTTTGGTGGCGCAAGCCATTATTCAACAAGAGGGCTGGCTCGATGACACTGAGCAGGATGGATGCTACCTGATCTGCAAGGTGATTGAGCCGCACGCATCCTAATCGAAGCAAAGCACGGATGGCAAGAAAGCTGTTTTATTACGATGCTTGGGTAGTGACCAATGAGATGTAAAATTTCTTCGCTAATTTTCGTTGTTCAATAAATCTGCAGGTACACAAACCGCAATGAATGGAACAGCTTTTACACGTCAATCCGGATGACCTGTGGCATTTAAACCACGTGAACTGCAGAATTTCTTTAATGATAGAAAAATTGCTGAATCTGGACAGCTGTAAAAAACACTTCAGTAATTATCTCAATCTCCCACCCACAATTTTCGACCAAACTACTAGCCCATTTAGTCCTGTAGAAATCAGCGCAGTTGGTATCCGTTCGTTTTCGCTGGCAGAGACCATCTGAGCCTTAAACCAGATGCCTTAACTTAAAGCAAAAGTATTTCCAGAAATCAACTTCAGCAACGGTACATTTTGGATTATTCAATGTCAGGCTTGTAAAAACTAATGGGGAGAGTAGAGTAGCAGGAGTTTAAAAAACCACTACTGAGTGAGTGTGTAAGAAAAAGGAATGAGTACTTTAGATACGCTGGCGAATGACCCTAACCCTTCTACGAAATGCTTGGCGGGAAAACGGCATTCCGGACATTGTGTGTTCGTACATCTATGGAGGAAAGCCCCCAAAATTGGCTGATCCACCGTCTGAGAAGAAGTAGTTATTTCTTACCCTGTCATTCCAAAGGGTGTTCCGCTAATAAATGTTTACATCGTCGCTTATACGGGGTTATCACCCGCAGGTACCAATCTGCTAAGCTAAGGCTTGTTTTATCAAGTACTCCACATACTCGCCTTGAAGGTAAAGACAGACGAACCTTTCTGATCGTCCTCAATGTGCATCTACGTCTTCAATCGCTCTTTTTCGGGACAGGTTATATTGGGCGAACAACTAGGCACCTATCCAAACGCATGCAAGATCACTATCCTTCCTGGCTAAATGAAAACATGCAAAAGTCAATCTCTTGTGCAATTCTGGCCCACTTAATTGAGAGTGGCCACCGGTCAGACGCTAACCAGTCATTCCTGGTCATCTCTAAAATGTCGGCTATACACTCCAAGTTCTTGCGACAAGCGGAGGCAGCAAATGCACCAGCCATACGGCTAGCCAATCCAAACTTGTGCTCGCATAAAGCGTTTATTCAGGCCCTTGGTCGAAAATTAAAATAGCATGCGTGATCACACCTACCACATCCCTTGGCCGAAGATTAACCCAGCCGGCGTGTTTACACTTGCCACGTAGCTAATTCATAGACGCGTCCCTCCCTCACCCATCTCTCCCCCTCACTTCCGGTCGCCCTCTCCGATATCACTCCCAACTCGCTCTCTCGTCTAAGCCCCTGACAGAAGCAGACATGTGAACGCCCTAAACCCTTTTTCCCGCAATTTCTGCTTACTCTTTGTTTAAACTGTCGCTACTCTACTCTCCCCTATATTTTTGTACAGGCCGAATGACGAATAATTGAATACGTTCATTCGACGAGGTTGACTTCTTGAACGGATACATGGATATCATTGCTAAGTTGCAATTATAGCAGCCCGCAGCTTACGAATGAACTAATCAAAGTGTAGCGTGATAAGTGAACACAGTCTTATCGTTCATAACTTAAAATAAACCATAATCATCTACATATGCGTAGGCAAAAAAGTAACACCCACGAAGGCCACGTTGTGCCAAACAGCTCGAAAAAATTTTCATCCGCATCCTATTAGATCATCAAAGTCTTTATCTGGAGCAATGATTGCTTTGCCAAAATCGATTTGGTTTTCCTTGAAGCCACGGAACACTCGAACTTCTGTCATTGTCTGTCAAATATAATAAAAGTGTCAAAAAATAGGGACCGGACGCTATATCTCCTTCGCCAAATTAAAAACAGCCGTTGATATAGTCAAAACATGTTTAATCTAGAAAAAGTATGCTGGAGTTCATCTGCCTAGAGTTCTTCTAACAAGTAATGTGAATACTGCTAGATAAAATACCGGTTCGCATCACGGTAGGCTCGACAGCCTTTGTAGCGAAGACTATTGGGACATAAGGTCATATACGTACTATTGCGTTATTAATCACAAAGACGGAAATAAAAACTAAAGACACAGTTCGGAATAAGCACTGTCAATCGGTGCAGTGTGACAAACCACCGCATTTCAACAACCGGTGTTTTTTTCTCCTGTTCGTGAATAACTCCCTGTTCTAAAGCATGACTGAAGGCGACAGGTGTCGGCGTCTGCACCTCCTTACCTCCATTTGCACTAATCCCCCAGTGTAAATCAGTATTATAAAGACGGTAATTCTTTACCAATCAGCATAGTTCGATTACTAAAACGCAACAATCATCATCATGATTCGAAGTCGCCTAGCGCTTCTCCCCTAGTTTTACAGAAAAGATCGTTGACATTGACAAAATTGCTCATTGACCAGCCGAAGACACTCAGGCCACGCACAATTTTGCATTGTCCTGGACTGCACCTGAACGCAAACATCAACCCACCACCTTAGAAATGCTAAGGCAAAAGGCGGAGACAGTTTGTCGGTGAATGACAACTGAGAAAAGTAAACAATATCCATATCAGTCACCTCTGCGAAACACAAATCTGTCGGGCAAAGACGACGATCTGACATGGAGTTCGCGGAACGAAGGGGCCTGCTCAGTATTTATGTCACGGTGTGTGGATACATGTACGCTGATTTGCACGTCAGGAGGATCGATGAAAGGTGCCTGCTTAATAAACTATTCTAAGTGACATCCCCATGAGTTTTAGCGGGTTGAAGCTTCGTTACATGGACATCATCAGAACACACCTCAAACAACCTTACTCAATCCTGAAAACTAAGACGTCCTGGTCAGGAATCGACAGGCGTGCCCTACCGTCTTAAGAATAGGCGATATATCCCGAGACCTCGTCGGAGGAGGGGCGCTCTTAAACCTCGTATAGTGTGGCTATCATCAACAGACACACTGCAAACCGACGTGCCAGCATTTTTAAGTGAAATTTGGGGCGCGCATTGACCTCGTCCATGACCATTGGATTGCCCTTGCCAAAAGCAAGCCCCACAAATAAAACTGGTTCAGGCATTGGCAGCGCTGGCAAAGCTGTAGATGCCAACCCATCCAACTACTCTACCTTGATCCAAATTACGAAGACGAGCGATCCCGTGGCAGGATTGCAATATACACCTTCACTTCGTTACACCTTAACAACGCTACGTAGGACGTTCGGATCATAGATGTATTGACAAAAATACACATAAAAATGCAATTTAGAGAACATCACAGCCACTCAGCTGTGTAAGACATCTTCGCAGCACATCATTCATAATGCTTTTAACGAGTAAAAATTCATTTGCAGAAAAGGGCTTGTCATTTTCATGAAAATGCATTAAGCTTCTATGTGATTCACGTATCCAGCGAAGATATGGTGGTAGAGATGTCGCTATAAGTGGAAGCAGGTTGTTTTGATATAAGTTAGCACAAAACTGAGGGCCAGATGGTCTGTCGTTCAAGCTACCGGAAAAATGAGCCTATTAAGACAGCATGCCCAATCTCATTGCCATTAGGTTGACAGATGCGGCAGTCAACGAGGGAAGGGTACGAAAAATAGACTGTAGGACTATCAGTAGGGAACTCCTCCTCAACTGGAATTTGTGCTAAAAACGCTTGAATAAATTAAACGTGCTTGCATTTATCATGATGCTATACTAGTCGCATTTTGAAGGCTGCTAATTGGTAACTCATCGTAGCTGAGGGTAAGCCGTTAGAGGCTCTATCTTAAAAGATTCCTTATGGCACCTTTACCTATGTTAAAACTGCAGCACCAGTATATAAGTGTGGCATCTGTGCAGTAGTGACTCGTTCACGAATTGCACGCAAAGATGGGCAGCTTAGCTCCATCTCAGGTCTTCTGAAGTTTGTTTAGCAGAGTTAAAATGAGGGGAGAGTCTGATTGGCATCCTAGGAGCCTGATACACTATAAACTAATTCATCTGCAAGTTCTCATTATTGGAACCTCCAAATAAGACAGCAGAGGAATGTTGTGGGTTATGAGGGTTCACTCATTTTGAGTGTGTTTATGCACACATTAAATATTTTAAAATATTTCATTTTTGACCCCGGAATTTGCCGCATTTAACATTATTTCGCTAACGTTTCATTGACGTGTATTTTGCTTGCGCAGTTTTCACTTACTGAAAATTTACCGCTGAGGAATAAACATTCAAATTTATAAATGTCAAGTATCATTAAGTTTGTATATTTTTTCGCAATATATCATTATATATATGGTAATTCGGTGCTCACCGATTGGCTACAGGACGCACTCACCCCGTTGTACCCTGAGGCTCGCTCTCGAATACCGCCAGCAGCCACATGGCGTTTAAATTTACAGGCAGGATAAAATGAACGACAAAGACAGGAAAGTCTGTAATGGCAATTTCTGTCCTAGAATCCAACATCAGCCAGTCATACTAAACCTCAGATGTTATGGCACTCAAAGCTCGAACTCACGACATGTTGGTTTAAGTCCAAATATCATCGCATTACGATAGGAGCTCGTTGTTTTGCCTGCTTCAAACGGGAAAATTAACTTTATTAAGTGGGTGTTCACTGGTTAGTTACAGGGTTTAATTATATCGTTGTGCCTTGGGACACACTCTTTGTATTCCCCTGTTTAGCAGTTAAATGTGCTTAATTACTCTTCTTGCATACTTAGTTCGATTATCTTTCGAAATTATTGTTCGGCAAAATCTGCTCAGTTTATACATGCTATCTGATAACACTATTTTTCACTGTTACTAAAAGTCGATATTTTCAATATGCTTCGCAGTGCAATGAAAGTAATGATTATGCCTTTACCACAAGGACGTATATCTGACAAAATAACTAAAATTAACGCTGTTAATAATATACTCAATTGTCTTACAATAGAAAATGTAAGGTATTTCAGGTCATTTGTAAGAGATCGGGAGTTAAAGACGGTTAACTAATTCAAAGTACTTTTCTTTTAAACTGTCATCAACTTTTCAGCCTACTTGGTAAATCTATTTAGTTTTGACAGGTTATTTTGACACGTACGTATATTAACTTTAAAACCTTACGTTTGAAAAAAAGAAGGCTTGTAATGGTGTGAATCTATTTGTGAGGTTTGTGCAATAACGCACATCTATATAATGAGAATGTTTACTGAAAAAAATCATGGGCTTTAATTATAGAAGCCTCAATTCATAGATATGATGTTCTACCGTTCTGTTTAATATCTTTTCTTTGGGTTCGTAAACATTAAAAATGAACCACCAAGAAGATGTTGAAATTTTACTTTGTTATCAACAATCTAAAGTACACCCTTAGCTGGGTCTTCTACGAGTTCATTTTTTGACTATTGGGCAATGTGAAACAAGACTGATTAGAGGTCTCGACGTTAAATATGACATAATGGCAAGGACGAAATATGTAACCCAGTCCAGCAAACCAAGGATATGTCAGCAAGTATTACGAAACAGGTTGTTATATAATGTAAATGGGTGGGACTAAGTGAATAAAAGGATATCCCCAACCTATTCCTAACACTATCCATTTTTTTTCGTTAGATTTAACATTCTTTGCCGGGTTAGTTGGGTCGCACAAATGTTTTTTGCCCTGACATGTGTTTTGCTTTGCGTGACCCGGTGGTTTTACTGTATGCCGACCAATATGCGCGATATCATTCATACTTGACCTGAGCCACTTTTATTTCGGATCCATAAAGGGAGCAAGATAGAGGCCCACTCTGCGTGACCTTTAATTAATCAAGGAAAACAGATGCGTTTTAAAACCACCGTGGCGTCCTTAAAGTCGTTACTTTGAAAGTTGTCAGGTGACTCGATACTTTGATTTTATTAATTCTATCGAAACATGTTATCGTTCTAACCAGGCAACAAATGCTAACCCTAACAGGCAAAATTAGTAGACCTAGGGTTACGTTCGCTTGCAGTATGGTCGCGTTTTGCACTTTGACCTATCCTTTGTTTCCTGGGTTGTGTCACGTATAAGGTTTTTGCTGATAAATATAAAAATCTGCGATATAGATTAATGATTTGACCTCATCCATAATAAGTGGAATCTGGTTACAGAAATATCCGCACATAACACTACCCTTTACTCATAAGCAGGACTGCAAATGTGTCTATCAATAATTACTCTATACGCAAAAATAGTGCTATTTAAAACCATCTTTCGAAAGAAGGTCAGGAGAGCTATAAGCACATACAAAATGTCGAAATTTGCAAACAATAATAATAAGGAAAAAACCGGTTCTGACGCGGCTTACAAAGTAAAGAACTTACTAGAATAAATGCATGGTAACCACTCAGTAAAATTTTGTTCACAAAATTGCGTGCGTTTAATTATCTGCTTTATAATTTAATGTCAAAAGGACCGATTAAACATTGGCAAATGATTTTTGACAATGTAAAATTATTGCATCCATTCTGTATTTATTGAGGTCGTCTAAATTAAAGGCATCATTTAAAATGTTAAGTTACACCTGGCTATCAGTGTTGCCGCTCTCTACATTTTATTGCCATCTAAGCAATCAGGCGTCTACATTTCTTGAAAGATTTTGTTGATATAGATTGCTCTCAATGGACGTTCTTCCGATTTATTACCAACTTACGTATCTTTAAATAATATCGCATCGCAGAAGTAAATGCACTTTCAGAATCATTACCTGGAATCATCAGAGATTTAAGCAAATAAAAAGGTCCCTTTTATTTTTGCTACTAAAAATCAGCTTTATCATTTCATCTTCCTGATGCACTTCAACTTTTTGCATCAATTTACTAAATTTCCTCATGAAGATCATAGGCAGATTTTCCCTGTTAACGATATTTATGGCCACATAATGCGGTGCTTAGTTTAAGTACGAATACGATCTTCGTCTTGCTCGCTCTCGAAGCGTTTTGGTTCATTCTGCTTATTTCTGCGCTCTTTTAGATCATTACTGTTGCCCCATATAGGGACCATAGTTATATTGAAAAATACTTGCAAACGAATCACCTGACACTCCGTCAAATATTAGTTTCATTATTTGTTCATATCCAGCTGTCAAAAATAAGGAATTAGGACAACGTTTGTATATGATGAGACAGAGAAAAGTGATGGTATTTTGCGATTTTTAATATATAAGCTTATTTAAGTGTTGTGAAACATAGTGCAGTCAAAATCATATGCGAAACATTTCAAAACGTTTTCTTACTGAATCCACCCTTTCTTTTCCCGTAAACAATGTTATTTCTCATATTGGCAAGGCCAAATTTACCATTCTCTGAAGAGATATATTTAACAAATTCTAGCTTCTTTATTAAGCAGCTACGTTTGCATAAGGGCAATTTAAAAAGCAAAATGAACAAGTAAAATACGTGCCATACTATCACCGCAAATTTCTATCACAACATATAATGCGTAAGTTAAACTACTGTATACTGCATAATTAAATCTACCAAGATGACGTGTGCCAGCTTAGAGCAGAGAAATCGATTTGTGGTCTTGGGCTACTACATTCTACCGATGCGAGCTGTTGGATTAAGGAGTATGTTCTCTAAAGGTTCCAATGTACTTCCTGTCGCATTACCTTTTTAATTTCATTGAAACGAACTATGTATTGTCTACGTTGGAGTGCTGATTAAAAAAGGATGTAGTATTCTGACCATGTCACAAATTAATTCAGTATTAACATGACTAGAATAATGTAGATTTTCAGAGAATTTATTAATTAGCTTCCATATGCTTTTATTGTCAACACTGAAATTAATTCGTTCAGCTCGTTTTCAGTTTAATTAAATACTGATTTTTCAATTATAAATAAGACAATTAGCTTAGATTCAATGAGTATTCGACTTACCCGAGTGCATTCTGGTATGAGCGTTTTCATACCATAAGAGTGGTTTTTGGTTGTGAACGCCGAGATATTTCTGGGATTATTTACGTATATGGTGCCCTTTTATCCGGAAAAAACCTTAAAGGACGACCCTAAATTGTAGACAAAAATCATTTTAACGGGCTGCAAATTTTATAAGTACTGTCTCCTGAAATAGCGTGAAATTTCTGTATCACATTTGCAGTAAAATGTATCGATGACGTCTTTTATAATTTCTACCTACATGTGGAATAACTTAGATGAAGCCTCTAATGTGTTCTTAGGAAATACTGTTGCAGTTTATGAGAAAATATAATCTTTAATATCTAAATGAGTATAGCAATAATGCTTAAAAAACACGCGTTCTTAAGCCCAACCTATTATAGAAGTATTAGGCAAATGCTTTTTTCGATAAAAACACAAATATGCTGATAAAAGTTACCGAAACGTATTATTTCTCCAAACAAAATGAAACCTTAAATAATAACAAATTGACATAAATTAGTTTATTGACTGCCAAAATAATATTTGAATAATCAATAAAACCATTTACTAAGGAAATTTAGTTTTTTTGAATTTACAGACATCTTGGTAAAAGGCAATTTTATACACAGAAACGCCTGTCGAATTGGGAATCGTTTGTTCATACGCCGAAAATCTTATCCTAAAATAATTGAGAATGATGGTTTTCACAGCACTAGTACGTTTGCCATTGAATGCTACTTTTCCATCTAAAGAATATGGTTAACGCTCTTTCACCTTCTTCGTCCAGACGAAAGTCTTTCGACAGGTATTAGCAGGGTAATTTATTTAAGGTTCGAACTAATGTGCAAATTATGATGCAAGTCTTGTATTGGAGTCTTATTGTAACTTAGCTCTATCTAAAATTTTTAGAGATAAGTAACTTAAACTTGAGCCATTGTCCAATAACGCAGAACTGAATGTGGACTCTCAACTGCATTGGTTGCCTTAGACTGTCAGGGGAATTTGTGAGAAAACCAACTTTTAACGACTGCAATTTCATGTATTATATAAAAAAATTACTTGCAAGTTATATGCCAACTTCTAATATTATTATTTACAAGAAAAACCTAATAAAGTGCAGTTGAATAGGAACTGAGAGGAAAACGAAGTAAATCGAAAACAAGTTACCCGACAAGTGTTATTCAAGGAAATGCATTGCTGCAATTAATGTCAAGTTAAAATGTCAGGGCTAAAGCAGGACATATTTGATTAGTCCAATAAAAATATCTTTGCGACCATTATTTATTAAGCAGTTTCATAATGTGGAAGTTGGTACGCATTGGGGATGCGTACATGGACTACTGAAGTGGTGCCAGACCAATATATCTGGGGGCTTATTTTAGAAGGCAGTCTATGTCTTAAGTCTTGTGTTCTTCAGTGTACCTGAACAAATTAAAAAACATGTCTCGGTTGATCAGGAACACGTGAAACATCTATTAAGGTACCAGTAATTTCTGCTAAGTTGAAATGGGAAGTCAACAGAATTAGCGGCATTTTTGCCACTGAGGGAGGTTTATCGTTCTTATCCTGCATTTTCACAACACTATGTTATATTTATTTGCAAGGTTTAGTAGAAAGTTTGTAAATAATTGAACTTTTTTCCCATTCGTCACCTAAAAAAGATAATGCAAACTCTTATAGTTTATTTAAGAAAATTAGATAAACTTCAAGCGACAGAATCTTTGTGTATGTAATACTGTCAAAGCATATTCCGCCCGTCCGTTTCGTTAGTAAAACTAATAGCCCTTAATTCAGAAATCTCAAATCTTCAGTCTTGTGTAGTTTGAATACTATTAAAAGGGATACAATGCGTCAGAACAGACGCTTAAAGAGCCAATGTTTTCCAGGAATCATAAAATTGATTTTTTTTCCAAGATAAGATCAGCGTTGTCAAAATTGAAATGAAAAGCAGACATAAAATGTTTGGATAGACATTTTCACTGGGCGATTAATTTTTTTCTGTTAGCTGGCAAAGCACGAGGAAATAATATTGAGTCAGGATTTTTTTGTCAGGTCTAGAGACATATCCTTTTCAGGAGGATTTACCGAACATAATCGGGTATACTGAGAGCCAGCTTATACTGACGATTACATGAATATTTTATTGCTCGTTTACAAGTATTGAAACCTGCTTAAAATGTACACAGGTGCAGGATGGAATTAGCTGAGGAGCCATGTTCTCACCTTTTACTTAAGAATGCAAAAAATAAGAAAAATGACTCGTTGTGTACGTTTTATGTTCAAAATATTTGCGTTAATTAGTTTTCTGAGTAATAATGTCTTTTCTAGATATTCCAACAATTATCATATTTAATAAAGTTTTCTAAATACAAGAGCCATCCTATCGTATGACAAGCAAAAACAAAAGTGAATTAAACTCAAGTATTCTATTCCGATGGCTAGGTATTCGTGAACAGATATTCAACTCTTCTTGGATAGTACGCATTCAAATCCAGTAACAGTTGAAGGAATATGAAGAGAATCAATAATTTTAAATACATACTTTTAAATAAAACAGACAATTGAGCGAATGAGCACTCAAAAGTGCAATAGTTAAAATGTAGTTTAACGGCTAACAAAGAAGCTATTTTATAAAGAGCTTCAAAAGATTGTTAAATTCCGATTTTTATGTCCAATCTTGGAAGATAACACTGCAGATATACATCGAAACATAACACACAAGGTTAATACGTAAGAAATCAGTTCAGATAAGTATTTTTTGAAGTATGAGTGCAGCCTCAAAACCCACGCAATCAAATTCTGGTTCAATTTTTTGGCGAAAATGAAAGCAATATTCGAAGCCTATTTTGAGTATAGTTCAAGCTGCTCTTAATCATATGCTCGCTTATGTATTTAAAATGAGCAAAGAATAACACTTATATTAATATAATTGACACTAAGGCAAGCTTACGTCGAACAGCGACTATTTTTTAAATGGAAAAGGTTGCCTGCAAAGATTTATTTGAGAAATAGAAAGCCATCAAAAAAGCCCCATTATTTTTATTGCATTGAAAAAGTTAAGTTTTTAAACAGGAAAGGAGTGAAAGTTAAGAAGTCATTGATTTTTGAATGCTAAGATGAGTTTTCCTATAGGATATTAATAAAGTTTGTCTTTATCTGCATGTTTATAATGCTGAATGGAAGGCTCGGAAGTTTGTTGATTAGCTAAAATTAATATTTTAAATTTTACTTTTCGTTACTCGTATTTTTACTGATTCGGCCACAAAATCGCAGTCGGTAAGGATGATTCGTATAACCACCTAATTGTGAAAGAGGAATAGGCCCAATTCGCCACGGTACCATTGGTCTCACGGTGCAGTTGGCCGCTGATGTAACAGTTTCTAAGCTTTGCAGGCGGAAATTTCCACAACTTTTGGTGATAAACGTTGTTGTCCGATGGACTGCCACATGAAGTGACCGAACGTAAATTTGAAACGGAGATTTCCTTTGTTAGGACGTAAAGGTTTAGTGAGTTTGTATTGCAATCTCTAGTACCAAACTTTTGACAAATTGGATAACGTTTGAGAATTTTAAGGCTAGCAAAAAGCTTGCATGCTCCATTGACCCGTTTGCAATATATAAATGCACTTAGATGGCAAGCGCATGTGAAAACCGGTTAAATGCAGGTGTCAGAGATGCAGATATTCATGATGAACTATATTTCGAAAGGCTATAGAAGTAACCCAAGGATGTATCCTGGATAATAATAATATATGATGCATATCACGATAATTTTAACTAGTTGACAGTTTTTTCTCATCGAATATTAAATAAAGTTTATGAGGAAACCTATAATCTCAGTGAGATAGCGGCACATCAGCCTGTGACGTCAATACACAATCGAGAGCTAACGTGACATTATTGTAAGCGGTTCAACATAGAGCTGATTGAAATAGAAAATCGTTTAGAGTTACCAAGGGTGAAGATTACATACAAAACACGCGTCTTCGTCTGATTATAAAAGCCAAAAGTAGACTGCACTTTACCCAGCTAACGACAGTTAATATCTTTGAGATGCCCATAATTTCCGGAAAAGTTTCAAAATCAATGTCAAGAGTTGGGCGAAACCTTGATTAAACACATAATTTGTAAGTAAGGACAAAGGCTCAAAGTGCTTTTATCATCATATGTAAGGGCCCATTCTGAAAGATGCCAAAAGCTTGGCTTGTTCGACATCTTAATATTATTGCAGAATTTCCTCACTTTAGAACGAAAGAAGTATGATTAAATAAAAGCTGGAAGTGTTTGAAGTAAATTAAAACAAGGGTTTGGTACAGTATACGTGTTATCCAAAATGTTTGTCAATTTTTAATATTCACTTAAAAGTAAAACCGTAACACAAAAACAAAAAAGACTTATAGAATTATCAAGCAAATTTCATTTTGTGATCCGCATTAAGTCAACTCAGATGCAACAAGGAATTTTTCAGCAAATAAACATGAGATTTTAATTTGTTTTGACATTCACATAAAACAAATGTCTCCTTCTTGGAAGAAAATTTGAAAAGCAAATCCCCAAACATCAGCTGAGTAACCAAAAATTAATTCAAATCAAACATTTCTCTGCTAATCAAAATTATCAGAATTTTGACGATGCTTGTTAAAAAACTCAGTATCAAAATGTTGGAATTTTAAAAACCATAACGTGGTATATTCCAAAAATTGAACGTTTTGGACAAAAATGTATAATAGCACAACTAACTAATAGACCACTCGTTAAAGATCACCTAGCTTAGTAAAACGGAATAAAACAATTGCAGGTTGTGCAAAAAGATTTACTCAGCTGAAGAAAATTGAGATTTCGTTTATTATTTATTCATACAGTAGGTGAGCTAACTCATGCAAGTTTTAAACGCAGCTTGATTGAGAATGTAAAAGTACCTGTAAAATTGTTATTTTTATTACTGAGTGGATTTAAGATCCAGAATGCCTTTTTAAAGAGGACACTGCATGTTTTATGGTAGTTTAATTTTGGGAGATAGAAAAGATGTGGAAGAAATCGGAGGCTGCAGGACATTAAATTTATTTTCTATGCTACTAAATATCGCAGAGCAAACTGCGTAATTATTCGGAGTTTTTATAAAAGAATATCAATAAAAGCAAGAAATTTTTCACAAAAGGTATATTTTGATAAGGTGGAACCGAAAAAGTCAGAGGAGAACAGAATGCTCATTTCTGGCTTATTAAACTTCATCAGTTACTCATACCAAAACCTGGGAGTAAATGACCTGAGATTCGAACCAGATAGTTTTGTTTCTTAAGTGTAACACTATACCATGGAGCCGCGGGCCCATTGTTTTGTCAGTTGTGATCGGAATAGGAATATAATTAAGTGGAGTTAACCGAGCTAGTTAAGAAACACGTATGTTTCGTTGTGCTTTGGAGCTCAATTTCGAGCCCTCGCGGACAGTCGCATTGCGACGAAAGGCATATTTTGATACGATGGAAAGATCAAATATAAGGGAAAACGGAATGGCCATTTCTGGCTTTAAAGCCGTCGTCAGCCAGTCATACCCAAACCCAGGTATGGATCACCCGAGATTAGCACCCGCGACCTTTGGTCATTTGGTGTAAAACACTTCCATTGAGCCACGGGCCCGTTTGTTTGTTGGTTGCGATACGCCATATGATCTATGATAGTGTTGGGTTCACCGATCTGCTAAAGGAACACGTATATCCCGTTTTGCCATAGAGCTCTCTTAAGAGCACTTACAGGCAGTCGCAACGCGACTTTAGGTACATTTTTATGAGGTGGAACCAACAAAGACAAGGGAGACCAGCATAGTTATTTCTAGCATATAAGCCCGCATCAGACATTTATACCATATCCCATGCATGAATCACCCAAGATTCGAACCCGCGACCTTCGGTCGTTGAGTGCAACACACTTACATTGAGCCATTAGCCCGTTGTTTAGTAGCTTGCGATCGGCAATATGAATTATGATAATGTGGGGTTCAACGATCTCTATATGGAACACGTATTTTCGGTTGTGCTTTGGAGCTCACGTTAAGAGCACTCGTAGGCAGTCTCACTGAGACCTAAGTTATATTTTTATAAGTTAAAACCGACAAAGTCAAGGGATACCGGAATGACAAATACTGTCTTATTAGCCGTCATCCGCCAGTCATAGCCAATCCCAGGAGTGCATCATCCGAGATTCTAAACCGCGACCATTGGTCATTGAGTGTCACAATCTACCATTGAGCAACGGGCCAGTAGTTGTGTTAGTTGCGATCAAGAATATAAATTATGATAGTGTGGGGTTCACTGATCTGATTAAGAACACGCATGTTCTGTTGTATCTTTGAGCTTACTTTAGAGCCCTTGTGGGCAGTCGCATTGCGACTTAAGGCATATTTAGATAAGGTAGAACCGACACGTACAAGGGAGACCGGAATGGTTCATTTCTGTCTTATAAGCCGTCATCAGCTTGCATACCCAGTCCCACATGTGGATCACCCGAGACTCGAACACACAACCTTTGGTCACTGCGTTTAACAATCTACCATTGAGCCACTGGCTAGTTTTTTTGTTGATTGCGATCAATAATATGAATTATGATAGTGTGGGGTTCACCGATTTGTTTAAGGAACACATATGTTCCGTTAAGCTTTGGAACATACAAATAAAAGTAATACCAGAATGGCCAATCCAGGCTTATAAGCCGCCATCAGCTTATCATACAAAATCCCAGGTGTGGATTAGCCTAGTTTCGAACCTTTTACCCATGGTCACTTTGAGAAACACTCTACCATTGAGCCACGGGCATGTTTATTGTCGGTGCGATCAAGAATATGAATTATGATAGTTTAGGGTTCACCGAACTGGTTAAGGAACACATAGGTTCCGTTCTGCCTTTAAGATCACTTTAAAGACTTTGCAGGCAGTCGCATTTCATATTAAGGTTTATTTTTATAGGATGGACCCAACAAATACAAGGGAAACTGGAATGGCTATTTCCGGCTAATAGGCCGTCATCAGATTATTGTACCTAATCCCAGGTGTGGATGACACGAGATTCGAACCCACCTGCTATGGTCATTGAGCGCTACACTCTAACATTGAGCCACTAGCCCTTAGGGTGTCGGTTGCGACCGGAAATATTAAAAATGATAGTATGGGCTTCACCGATCTGGTTAAGGAACACGTATATTCAGTTGTGTCTTGGAGCTCACTTTTGAGACACTGCTGGCAGTCGCATTGCGGTTTAAGGTATATTTTGATAAGTTGGAAACAACAAATACAAAAGAGACCGAAATTACCATTTCCAGCTTATAAGCCGACCTTAGATTATCATATCCAATTCCAGGATTGGATCACCCGAGATTTGAACCCACTTCATATGGTCACGGAGCGTAACACTCAACCATTGAGCAACAGGCCCGTTGTTTTTTCGGTTGCGATCAAGAATTTGAATTATGATAGTATTGGGTTTACCGATCTGGTTAAAGAACACATATGTTCCTTTGTGCCTTGGAGCTCACTTTTGAGACTTTGCGGGCAGTCGCATTGCGACTTAAGGGTTTATTTTTATAAGGTGGAATCAACAAATAAAAGAGAGACCGGAATGGCCAGTTTTAGGCTTATAAGCCGTCATCAGATTAACATTCCCAATGCCAGGTGTGGATCACCCGATATTCGAACCCACTACTTTTGGTCATTGTTCGTTACACTCTACCATTGAGCCACTTGCTCTTAGATTTGTCGGTTGCGATCGGAAATATTAATAATGATAGTATGGGCTTCACCGATCTGGTTAAGGATTACGTATATGCCGTTGTGCCTTGGAGCTAACATTCGAGCCCTTGCGGGCAGTCGCATTGCGACTTAAGGTATATTTTGATAAGTTGAACCCGACAAAGACAAGGGAGACCGAATTGGCCACTTCTTGAATAAAAGCCGGCATCAGCAAGTCATACCCAATCCCTGGTGTGGAACACCCGAGATTCGAACCAACGATCTTTGGTCACTGAGCATAACTCTTTACCATTGAGCAACAGGCCCGTTGTTTTTTCGTTTGCGATCAAGAATAGGAATTATGATAGTGTTGGATTCACCGATCTGGTTAAGGATTACGTATATGCCGTTGTACCTTAGAGCTAACTTTCGAGCACTTGCGGGCAGTCGCATTGCGACTTAAGGTATATTTTGATAAGTTGAACCTGACAAAGACAGGGAGACCGAATTGGCCACTTCTTGAATAAAAGCCGGCATCAGCAAGTCATACCCAATCCCTGGTGTGGAACACCCGCGATTTGAACCAACGATCTTTGGTCACTGAGCATAACACTTTACCATTGAGCAACATGCCCGTTGATTTTTCGGTTGCGATCAAGAATAGGAATTATGATAGTGTTGGATTCACCGATCTGGTTAAGGAACACATATGTTCCGTTGTGCCTTGGAGCTCCATTTTGAGACTTTGCGGGCAGTCGCATTGCGGTTTAAGGTATATTTTATTAGGTGGAAACAACAAATACAAGGGAGACCGAAATTGCCATTTCCAGCTTATAAGCCGCCCTCAGATTATCATACCCAATTCCAGGATTGGATCACCCGAGATTCGAACCCACTACATATGGTCACGGAGCGTAACACTCAACCATTGAGCAACAGGCCCGTTGTTTTTTCGGTTGCGATCAAGAATTTGAATTATGATAGTATTGGGTTTACCGATCTGGTTAAAGAACACATATGTTCCTTTGTGCCTTGGAGCTCACTTTTGAGACTTTGCGGGCAGTCGCATTGCGACTTAAGGGTTTATTTTTATAAGGTGGAATCAACAAATAAAAGAGAGACCGGAATGGCCAGTTCCAGGCTTATAAGCCGTCATCAGATTAACATTCCCAATGCCAGGTGTGGATCACCCGATATTCGAACCCACTACTTTTGGTCATTGTTCGTTACACTCTACCATTGAGCCACTTGCTCTTAGGTTTGTCGGTTGCGATCGGAAATATTAATAATGATAGTATGGGCTTCACCGATCTGGTTAAGGATTACGTATATGCCGTTGTGCCTTGGAGCTAACTTTCGAGCCCTTGCGGGCAGTCGCATTGCGACTTAAGGTATATTTTGATAAGTTGAACCCGACAAAGACAGGGAGACCGAATTGGCCACTTCTTGAATAAAAGCCGGCATCAGCAAGTCATACCCAATCCCTGGTGTGGAACACCCGCGATTCGAACCAACGAGCTTTGGTCACTGAGCATAACACTTTACCATTGAGCAACATGGCCGTTGTTTTTTCGGTTGCGATCAAGAATAGGAATTATGATAGTGTTGGATTCACCGATCTGGTTAAGGAACACATATGTTCCGTTGTGCTTTGGAGCTCCATTTTGAGACTTTGCGGGCAGTTGAATTGCATGAAATACAAGAAAGACCGGAATGGCCAGTTCTGGCTTATAGTCCGTTATCAGATTATCATACCAAATCCCAGGTTTTGTTCACCCGAGATTAGCACCAGCGACCCTTGGTTATTTGGTGTAACACTCTTCCATTGAGCCACGGGCCCATTGTTTTGTTGGTTGCGATCGGCCATCTGAACTATGATAGTGTTGGGTTCACCGATCTGCTAAAGGAACACGTATGTCCCGTTTTGCCATGGAGCTCTCTTTAGAGCACTTGCGGGCAGTCGCAATGCGACTTAAAGTATATTTTTATGAGGTGGAACCAACAAAGACAAGGGAGACCAGAATAGTTATTTCTAGCTTAAAAGCCCGCATCAGACATTTATACCATATCACAGGCGTGGATCACCCGAGATTCAAACTCGCTACCTTTGGTCATTGAGTGTAACACACTACCATTGAACCATGTGCCCGTTGTTAAGTCGCTTGCGATTGCAGTATGAATTATGATAATGTGGGGTTTACCGATCTCTTTATGGAACACGTATTTTCGGTTGTACATTGGAGCTCACTGAAGAGCACTCACGGGCACTCTCATTGAAACTTGAGTTATATTTTGATAAGGTAAAGCCGAAAAAGTCAAGGGAGACCAGAATGACAAATACTGGCTTATTAGCCATCATCAGCCGTCATAGCCAAACCCAGGAGTGCATCACTCGAGATTCGAAACCGCGACCATTGGTCATTGAGTGTAACACTCTACCATTGAGCAACGGGCCAGTAGTTGTGTTAGTTGCGATCAAGAATATAAATTATGATAGTGTGTTATTCACCGACCTTTTTAAGGAACACGCAGGTTCTGTTGTATCTTTGAGCTTACTTTAGAGCCCCTTTTGGGCAGTCGCATTGACACTTAAGGCATATTAAGACAAGGTAGAACTGACACGTACAAGGGAGACCGGAATGGTCATTTCCGGCTTATAAGCCGTCATCAGCTTGTCATTCCCAAATCCCACATTTGGATCACCCGAGAATCGAACCCGCTACCTTTGGTCACTGCGTTTAACAATCTACCATTGAGCCACTGGCCAGTTTTTTTGTTGGTTGCGATCAATAATATGAATTATGATAGTGTGGGGTTCACCGATTAGTTAAAGGAACACATATGTTCCATCAAGCATTGACGCTCAATTTTAAGACTTTTTTACTTAATGTTTTTCATTTATAAGATGGAACCAACAAATACAAAATGAGATCAGAATGGTCATTTCAAGCTTATAAGCCGCCATCAGATTATCATACCAAATCCCAGGTGTAAATCACACGAGATTCGAACCCACTACCTATGGTCATTGAGTGATACACTCTAACATTGAGTCACTAGCCCTTAGGTGTATCGGTTGCGATCGGAAATATTAAAAATAATAGAATAAGCTTCACCGATCTGGTAAAGGAACACGTATGTTCTGTTGTGCCTTGGAAATCAGTTTTGAGCCCCTGCGTGCAGTCGCATTGCGGCTTAAGGTTTATGTTGATAAGGTGGAAACAACAAAATCCAACGGCGACCGAAATTTCCATTTCCGG
Source organism: Schistocephalus solidus (assembly GCA_017591395.1). Taxonomy (NCBI): domain Eukaryota; kingdom Metazoa; phylum Platyhelminthes; class Cestoda; order Diphyllobothriidea; family Diphyllobothriidae; genus Schistocephalus; species Schistocephalus solidus. Next base: position 146,695 of record WEDG01000476.1, read on the forward strand.
GTTCTAAGCCACCCTCAGATTATCATACCCAATTCCAGGAGTGAATCGCCCGAGATTCGAACACACTACGTATAGTCACTGCATGTAAAAATCTACCATTGATCCATGGGCCCGTTTTTTGTCAGTTGCGTTCAATAATATGAATTATGGAAGTGTGGGGTGCACCTATTATTTTAAGGAACACATATCTTCCGTCAAGCCTTGGAGATAACTTTTCATACTTTTTAATTTAATGTATATTTTTATAAGGTGGAGCCAACAAATAAAAATGATACCGGAATTGCCATTTTAAGCTTATAAGCCACCATCAGATTATCATACCGAATCCCTGGTGTGGATCAGCCAAGTTTCGAACCTACTACCTTTGGTCACTTTTTGAAACACTCTACCATTGAGCCACGGGCCCAGTTTTTTTGTCGGTTACGATCAAGAATATGAATTATGATAGGGTTGGGTTCTTCGATCTGCTTAAGGAACACGTATGCTCATTTGTGCCTTTGAGCTCATTTTTCAGACTTTGCAGGCAGTCGCATTGCACATTAAGGTATATTTTCAAAGACGGAAAAAAATACAAGGGAGACCGAAATGGTCATTTCCGACTTATAAGCTGCCCTCAAATTACCATACCAAATCCCAGGTGTGGATCACACGAGATTCGAACCAAACTTTCTATGGTCATTGAGTGCTACACTCTTCCATTGAGCCACTTGCCCTTAGGTTTGTCGGTTGCGATCAGAAATATTAATAATGATAGTATGGGCTTCACAGATCTTGTTAAGGAACACGTATATTCTATTGTGCCTTGGAGCTCACTTTTGAGCCACTGCTGGCAGTCGCCTTGCGGCTTATTGTATATTTTATTGAGGTGGAAACAAGAAATACAAGGGGAGACCGAAATGGTCATTTCCGGCTTATAAGACGCCCTCAAATTATCATATCCATTCCCCGGTGTGGATCACCCTATATTCGAACCCACTACTTTTGGTGATTGAGCTTAACACTCTACCATTGAGGCACTAGTCCTTTGGTTTGTCAGTTGCGATCGGGAATATAAATAATGATAGTATGGGCTTTTACCGATCTGGTTAAGGAACACGATCATGCTGTTGTGCTTTGGAGCTCACTTTTGAGCCCTTGCGGGCAGACGCATTGCGACTTAAGGTATATTTTGATAAGGTAGACCCGAAACAGACTAGGCAGATCGGAATGGCCACTTCTGGCTTAAAAGCCGGCATCAGCAAGTCATACCCAATCCGTGGTTTGGATTACCCGAGATTTTAACTCGCGACCTTTGGTCACTGAGTGTTTTACTCTACAATTTAGCTACGGCGCCGTATTTTTAGCGTTTGCGATCAAGAATATAATTAATGATTGTGTGGTGTTCACCTATCTGGTTAAGGAACACGTATGTTCGGTTGTGCCGTTGAGCTTAATTTGGACCCCTAGCAGGCAGTTGGAATTGTGACTTAAAGTAGATTTATATAAGGTGGAACCAACCACTACAAGAGATTCCGGAAAGGTCATTTCCGGATTATAAGCCGCAATCAGATTATCATACCCAAACCCAGGTGTGGATCAGCCGAGATTCGAACCCACTACCTTTGGTCACTGAGCTTAACATTCTAGCATTGAGCCACAGGCCCGTTGTTTTTTCGGTTGCGATCAAGAATATGAATTAGGATGATGTTGGGTTCACCGATCTGGTAATGGAACACATATTTTCCGTGGTGCCTTGTAGTTGACTCTTGAGACTTTGCAGGCAGTCGCATTGCGACTTAAGGTATATTTTGATAAGGTGGAACCAACAAAGACAAGGGAGTCCAGAATGGCCATTTCCAGCTTTTCACCCATAATCAGATTATCATTCCCAATCCCTGATGTGAATTACACGTGATTCGATCCCACGACCTTCGGTCACTGAGTGTAACACTCTATGATTGAGCCACAGGCCCGTTGTGTTTTCGGTTGCGATCAACAATATAAAATATGAAAGCGTGGGGTTTACCAATCTGGTTGCGTAAATGTATGTTCTGTTGTGCCTTGGAGTTCACGTAAGAGCCCTCGCAGACGTTGAATTGTGACTTAAGGTTTATTTGGATAAGGTGGACCCGAAATAGACAAGGGAGACCGGAATGGCCATTTCTGGTTTAAATGCCGTCATCAGCCATACATACCCAATCCCTTGTGTGGATCACCCGATATTCGAACCCATGATCTTTGCACACTGGGTGTTACACTCTATTATTGAGCTACGGGCCCGTTGTTTTGTCGCTTGCGATCACGAATATAAATTATGATAGTGTTGGGTTTACCGGTCTGGTTAAGTAAACGTATGTTCTGTTGTGCCTTGGAACTCACGTTCGTGCCCTCGCGGGCAGTTTAATTGCGAGTTAAGGTTTATTTTGATAAGTTGGAACCAACAAAGACTAGGGAGACCGGAATGGCCATCTCCTGTTTGTAAGCGGTCATCAGCTAGTCATACCCTATCACACGAGTAGATCACCCGATATTCGAACCCACGACCTTTGGTCACTGAGTGTAACACTTTGCCATTGAGCCACGCACTTATAGTTTAGTTGGGTGCGATCAAGAATATGAATTATGATACCGTGGTGTTCACCGATCTGGTTAAGGAACACGTATGCTCGGTTGTTCCTTGGAGCTTCCTTTAGAGCCATCACGGGCAGTCGAATAGCGACTAAAGGTTAATTTTTAGTAGGTGGAACCAACAAAGAAAGGAGAGACAGCAAAGGCCATTTCCGGCTCATAAGCCATCATCAGCTTGTCATACCCAATCCCACGTGTAGATCAGCCGAGATTCGAACCCGCTACCTTTGCCCTTGGAGTGTTTTTTTAAGTCTACCATTGAGCCACTAGCCCTTACGTTTGTCGGTTGCCATCGAGAATATTAATTATGATTACATGGGGTTGACCGATCTGTTTAAGGAACACGTATATTCCGTTGTGCCTTGGAGCTCGCTTACAAGCCCTTTTGGGCAGTCGCATTGCGACTTAAAGTTTATTCTGATAAGCTGGAAACACAAAAATACAAGGGAGACCGGAATGGCCATTTCTGGCTTTAAAAGCCATCATCAGCCAGTCATTCACAATCCCTGGTGTGGATCACCCAGGATTCAAAACCATGACATTTGGTCACTGTGCGTAGCAATCTACCATTAATCTACGGGCCAATAGATTTGTCGGTCGCAATCAAGAAAAAGAATTATGTTAGCGTGGGGTTCACCGATCTGGTTAAGGGAATCACGTATATTCGGTTGTTCCTTGTTTCTTCCTTTAGGTCCCTTACGGGCAGTCGCATTGCGACATAAGGTATATTTGGATAAGGTGGAACTAACAAAGACAAGGGAGCCCGGAATGGTTATTTATGGCTTAAAAGCCGTCATCAAACCAGTCATCCCCAATCCCTGGTGTTGATTACCCGAGATTTGAAACCACGACCTTTGGTCACTGAGTGTTACACTCTAACAATGAGCTACGGGCCCGTGGTTTTGTCGGTTGCGATCAAGCATATAAATTATTATAGTGTGAGGTTCACCAATCTGGTTAAGAAAACGTTTGTTCTGTTGTGCCTTGGAGCTCACGTTAGAGCCCATGCGGACAGTTGAATTGTGACACAAGATATATTTTGAAAAGATGGAACCAACACAGAAAAGGGAGCCCGGAATGCCCATTTCCGGCTTAAAAACCGTCATCAAATGGTTATACCCAATCTCACGTGTAGATCACCCTGAGGTCCAAACCCGCGACCTTTGGTCATTGAGTTTAACACTCTACCATTGAGCCACGGGCCCCGTTGTTTTAACGGTTGCGATCAAGAATATGAATTATGATAGTGTGGTGTTCATCGATCTGGTTAAGGAATACATATGTTCCGTTGTGCATTGGAGCTGACTTTTGAGACTTAACGGGCAGTCGCATTGCGACTTAAGGTATATTTTGATAAGTTGGAACCGACAAAGACAAAGGAAACCTGAATGGCTATTTCTGGCTTATAAGCCATCATCAGCCAGTTCGGGTTATAATTTGGTATCAGTCATCATGTATCTGAAATTTATGCAAGCTTTCTGCTGGCAGTGCAGTTGTTAAAACATTTAAACAATTAAATATGAATAAATACATTACTTCCATGGTTGAAACATGTAGAATGCTGTTATGGTGGCTCGGGTTTAACTTCACTGTCTTGACTTTCTTTTCTGCGGTACATGATGAGCGATGAACGAAATAAATGACCAGTATATGGTGTAGTTCTGCGTAAATATAACTTATTTTACGCAACCATATCCCACTTAATATATGCAAATGTGTGAGCAGCTGGAACATCTTAGCTTTGAAGCATTGCTTTTCATTCTTTTTGTCTACAAAGCGTTAACCATAACAACATGATTAAGACCAAACATTTACTTTGTCCGTAACTCTAAACGTCAATGTTAAACCGTCCTTGATTCCAGGAATACTTAAAGTTCAACACTGACGAACATGCTTTTTTGTGACGACTGCATTAAACTAAGTGTCCAAGTGTGTAACTTGAATAACATGGTGCTATAAGTTGCATTGGCGTTAAAGCCTCATTTGTTCGAGGATCAAAAGTTCGTTCTTAAAAAAACTGATTATCGTGAAGCTGAAACATAAACAGACTGTGTTATTCAAAATTTGCTATGATAAATATTTCTCAATAAGTATTAGGCGCCACCGTCTGCGTATTTATTATTGTTACAACGAGAACATTACCGTTATTCGTATGTTAGTCAGGAACATTTCTTAACCGAAACAGAGCTGCGTTCAGTAGCATCCAGATCACATAAGTTTTCATTTCATGAATGTATTTTGTAACTCATAAAAAGTCTGTATCTCTTGGTCCGAATTTCGGAAGGCAATCAGGCGACCATGAACGGCGATTGCGGTAACACGACAGCACAGTATTTCTTTTTGTCGGCTTTGGCTGTGACTTTGCTGTCGTCAAGGTCATACGTCAAGGTTCCACATCCAGGGAAGGGAGTGGAGAGGTGGGAATTTGTCAAGGCGGCGAGTGCCTCAAGCCCCCACCCTACTAAATCAGTCGCTGCTACCGGGACTGTCATTGGGATTGCGAAGGGGGATGTGTGCGTCGACGTTACCATGTCGGTCTGGGTCACTTTTCCTTAGTCTCACCAGTTGTGGTCCCTGTTGCGCTTTTTCTGGTATTTGTTGAACCACCATTCATTGGTTTTTGGGCGATGTCGGACAAAATGGTCATAACCAGGAAAGGAAGTTCTGTTCAACGTTGTGATTGGCGCTTGGCTACATCGCGCCAAGATCCCGACTGTATAGATGGTACAACGAACGTCCCATCCATTTCGGCCCATGTTTTTCAATTGATGTCACATGCGCTAGCGAGTTTGTGATCAGAGCGAGATTTGTATTGCCTTAGTAGTGGCTATATAGAGTACTGAAATTTTGAGTGTATGCACTCTTACACTAGAAGAAATAGCCATTACTTTGGACGACGCTAACACTGGGTAAAGTAAAGGAGAACATGACTGTTTAAAAAATTGCTCCGTATGATGCTTAGTACATTTTGCTTTTGTTGTCTGCATGTCAGTGTACTTTTCTGAAACAACCATTTTGTCTTCATTACTGTTCTATTGGAGACCGATACGGCGTGAGTAATGTGCTAGGTCTCTCTGAAAAGAATAAACAGTTGTGCAGGTGCTGACCTCATAAGTACATTTTTATGAATCCTTAATCCAAGCTGGCCTTGAGCGATCAGGTCAGCGGATGTAAAATACACGCGAAACCAATAATTGCGGTTGTGTTTGTCAACAAACATTTTAGTTGTACTCGGTGACCTGCATGAAAAGATACAGCTCGGGGTTTGTAAATGTTGACAATTCTATGCCAATAAAATTTCATATTAAGGGCTAAAACTTTGGTGCACCTGGAACCAGCGAGGTTAACTTATGAATGACCAGAGTCGTTTCTGATAATACATGTTTCAGAACTATGTGTTTTATCAATATGGAACATTATCAATTTGTCTGCTGATATTCCATATTTGGCATAGGGATATGCTATCTTTAAACAACGCTTAACATTGGAACTTATAGCCATTCAGTACTGTTTGATGAAGAGCGCAGAGCTCATTTTCTGTAAGCTAAATTAATAGCGTGCTTTTTGGCTGAAAAGCATTTGCAAACAGTTTATTTCAGTACTCGGCGATTTCGGTGAAATAAACACCCAAAAATGTGACTCATGTTCTTATTGAGCTAAAAATTTTTTAGGTTAATATCTTGTTAATGCTAATATTATTAATCGACATATAATTCTTCTTCAGTTAACTCAAATGGTTTGGTGGTACATCATTGGCAAAAAACTTTACTTTTGCTGAACACAGATATTACATTCTTCAGATATTTTATCTGTGGGTCGAAACTTTAGATAAAACGTTTAAGTTTTCATGGGCACAATGGTTTACGCCATTCTTTCTCTCGAAGTTTTTAATAGTCTCTTGCCCTACACCTTGAGCGTATTAAAGTGCTATTTATATTTTTATTTATTTATATTTATATTTACCTGACAAGTTAACTCGTGTTTTCTGTTAAATTTATTGTAATATAATTCCAAAATATACGTCCATATTTGATGCTTTATCATTATTTACCATCATACAATTTTCCTTTGCTTCTTCTGTTCCAAATGCTTGTCATAATTTTTACTGTTCATTTTTTATTTCATGCTCCAAAACGTAGATAAAATTGCCTAATATGTGCTGTGCCGCGCCCGGCTTGTACTACTAAAATCCACATTAAACCGCCATAAGCATTTGGAACAAGGTCGAAATCCAAAGATTTCTCTTGGTCAGGCCTGTTAGGAAGTCGTAAATCGTATTTTTTTAAATGTAGGGACTTATGAAAAATTGATGCACATGGACAAAATGCAAGTTAACTATATAAACGATCCATATCACAAAATCCAACAATGGGTTGGCAAGCAAGTGTCATTAAAAATGAAAACAATAGTGTTTCATGGAGGTACTGATTAGCCCTGGGTGAAACCAGTAATTATTTGGAGCTTAAGTCGCACACGTTCAAATTGGTGTCAGTTCATGTGACCAAAATCAATTGGTCATTTTAAATTACAGCAACTTGCCTTAATGACATAACCTGTTCATTTACAAGATAATGTTCGAAACCGATCTGTATGACGTCCATTCAAATAATTTTAACGTTTTGCCTAACTTTAATTAACTACAGGATTAATGTTAGCTTAACCCAAGTTCTTAAATTTAAGCATGATTATGTTTAATTCCGGGCATCATCTTTCTATGTATGCGAATTTTACGGATTATTTAGGCCCAGTAGGCTAGCAGATTAAAGCGGAGATCAAATTGAGATAACTCGAATTTTACCTTTTCTTTAATATCATTTAGTTCTGGAATTAGTTTATTGGCTTCGCCATAACATTTATACTTCTTTGAACCAAATGTCTGCTTACAAAAAGCGTTTTTTACAGCACTCATGCTACCCACACACGATTAATCGCATCCTGACTGCAAGCAGCCTGCATCGGCCTTGCTACTTGCTATCTATTCGAAAAATGCCCAAAACCCCAAATATCAGTCCTCCTTACCTCAGTCTTTGGTAAAGGGTTATTTACAATAGTTGTTTGCTGCCTAATCAAAACATATGTTGCTATTTGGACAGGATTATGAGTTATAAAAAGCTTAGGTGCCGAATATACCTTGGTCAAAGGAAAATAGATGAATACGTAGGCGTCCTGTTAAAAAAACTGATATCAGAGTTAAATAGGAAGAATTGTAGATGTTTTTTAGCAGAACACATGGAATATTTGTTTAAAAACACATGATGCATGTTGTGCCATTAGTTAAGAGAATCAATAATAGATAATACGAACATAATTTGGGTTTATGTTCAAACATCCGCAAATAAGAATTTAATATCCTGCTCATTGATGATTTTATGAACAAATTTTGATTTCGTTGAATACGAAAAATGATTTCAGCCATTCATAAAACCTAATGATTTAGATTTTAATCTAGAAATACTTAACCTGCTACTGGGAACGTAACTTATAATTATTTTATTTCCATGGAAAAAAAACGATGCATTATCACTTTAATAGTTCTGTGAAAGAAAATCACACCTTTCTCAAACCGCAACATAATCACCACTTAGAAAGCACTCACGCTGGTTACTATCAGGGGTTCCGAAGCCCCTTGGGACAAGGAAAGACACTTAGTTGCCAAACTATTATTGTTATTTTGGTGGAAAGATTGTTATCTACTAATACGACAGCGTCAATTGATTGACTCCAAATGCTAGTTGAATAAGGTTTTTATATGTGAAAAATCCTATTGTGTGACCTCTATCTAGCAAAACATACTCAAAGTTATAATATGGATTTTTTTGACTTCCCTGTTTGTTAATTGTTGAAGTTTACCAGTTCTTAGTTAGCACTGATGCTGACAAGGTGGCTGAAATATTCAAGTTAATTAAAACGGAGGATTTGTGTACTTACAACCTGGCTTATGCATATGTTTTGCTTAATATATGTATTTATATCTATAATTTATAGATATTAAGCTAACACATTATTGCTCTATAAACAGTACAAATCGATAAATATCACTTCCGCTAGACCGCTTGACGTGATTAAGTAAAAAAACAGTTTTTGAAATATTATAATGGACACTTTTAAGAACAACAGATACGCGATTTAAATTTTGTTTTCACTGTATGTTCCTTTGTGCCTGTCCTGGCATCGGCAACAAATGCACAACCTCTGATGCTGGATTACAGTTTTAAGGAATGAGGGTCGTCTATTCAAAAATACGAAATAACGGGACGTGCAGAGCAGACTAAATACCGCAACACGGTATCGTGCTTCGAATTTTTTAAGATTCACTTTTTCCATATAGAGTTTTCGGACAGCGTAATCACCTTGTTTACTTAAAGAAAAAGTATTTTGGACAAACGCGAATATCAGTAGAGTATTATAGTATTTATTATTATTATTTAGGTAGTTATTTCACCATATTCGTGTCTCTGAGTTTAATATCGACAAAACATTTATTGGAGAATAGGTAAGCTGCATATGTTTTAGGCATCACGGTTGGTAAAAGCAATTCCTTCTTTCATAATATTACTCGTCAGCATAATGCAGTGAAAGAAAGCAGCTGCATTAATTGCTTGAATATCGCGGGGTATACATTCCGAAACTCAAATTATTGCCTTGTAGTATATATCTACATAAGGTGACCTTAATCAAAGAATATGCTCACAAAATTGAGTGGGTAGTTAAGCATAGAGTTCGTCTTGTTATTTTGGTTCGTTGAATGGATTTTAGATCTTAGAAATTCGTAAACTTAATAATATTACATGATCAGTCTTTTTATTGAGAAAACTTAGTTGGATTTGGATAAAATTGGAGGTTGACGGGCATACAAGAAATGTACCACTCTGTTTCATATAATGGAGCGAATTCCATAGTTTTTCGCATTGTTCTTTAAAGATAGTTAATATATGCAAGAAACGTTTGAAAAAGTCCATAAACGGAAATTTTGATTTAAATTACATGAAACTCATTTGAAGGCATCTGTCAGTCATCGTCTTGTTTTCCAAAAACAGGCACTGAATTTAACTTCAAATTATTTTTTTACGAATTGCTGACGCTTTTTGTTACAAAACGAATGAATAATCTTGTTTACCAGTATTTTTGTTTTAAAACGGTGAAAAGGAAGATACTTAACAAAAAGGTACCATATACTCTAGAGATGGACTACAGAAACACTTATGATAAAATGGAAGTCTGTGAAAGATAATGTTTGAGTATAATGATTTCCGATCATCCGTAATTTAAAGCAAAATAGAGAGAACATTATAAGTTTTCACAATATATAAACATATTTTGGGATACCTTTTGCGTATTTCGTGTTTAAGAACAGGACATTAAAGTAAAAATATGTATCACGTTTTTTACAGAAAATCAGAAAACAAAAAAGCGTCCACATTGTCACCTTGACATAACAGCGAAAAAAGTAAAGTCCGCATATTTTAGTCAAAGACGTTTCGAAATACCGTTATATTTGACGGAACGCATATTTTAAAGCTTTTTTTAATCAATCAAGGCATATGAATTATCGAAAATTGTTGTCAAAGTTCAATTTTCTCGGAAATGAGTTAACGCGTTTGAGTTAAACTTCGAAAACGAATTCGCAATACGACGATAACCACCAGGCGCGCCAGAGTGGAGCTGTACAGGGACGGAAACGTGCGTTGGATAACAGTTAGATTAGACTTTCCTGGCATTTACCTAACTCTTTGATCCACTCCCCCACATGGCCACGTTATCAAGACAGAAACGTAAGACTGGAGATGGGAGGGGAAGCAAAATCACTCGAGCAGCCCAGGGAGGGTACGTTGGAGGGGATTGGGAGAGAAGTTGTTTTTAGTATTGTATAGAGTTATTCGACCGCATGTAATTGAAGTTCGATAGTTGCGGTCTGCTGCAGCTGTCGTGAGACTCAAAATTTGTTTAGGGCACCTTTTTATAGCCCCCTCGCTTGCCAGGGGTAAACAGTGCTGACCTAAATTATGGTTGCTTAGTAATCCAAGGTGGCTACTGAACTTCACTAGGGGTCACGATTTAAGTTAGTGAGAGAAGGACTGATTCTTCTGAGCCACCTACGTAATTGAATTTCACCCGCACCGTAGGACGTTTTGGACCGTGTAGAGGAGGAAAGGGTGAGGGGAGAGAGAAAAAATGGGAGGGGAGAAGTAAGAGTAAAAGAGATGAGGTTAGATAAAAGTGAAAGAAAGGAATTCGGAGGAGGGCAGGGGATGGAGGTAGAAGGGGATAGCGGAGTGGGCTGGGAAGAGAAGAGAGGGCAAAAGGCAGAGGGGGAAGGGCAGGGAGGACGAAGAGGGGGTAGGGAGTCAAACATGCCGGGTGTGGAGACAGACACAACGCCGGAACCCCTCTCCTAGTTTAGCCCGCCAGTCGTAGTGGTTACCCGGGGTGTGGTGGCTGGGCAGAGTCCAGCCTCGTGGAGCGACAGATGAGATTTGTATACTAGGTAGAGGCGGCCACAGGTGCGACCTTATGCTACCTGTGTGGTGCCTTCAATAACTACTATCCCCTATAAGCGTCCACCTGACAATTCTATTTAAATGTATGCGTTGCATTTTCGGTGGTTATTTAACGTTTTCAAAATGTTTATGTTTTCTTCAAAAAAATAGTATTTCTTAACACATTTATATTAATTTTCCCATAACCTTTTATTTTTAAATGGACTTAACGTTGTTTATTGATATGTCAAAGCTAAAGTACATGCGTTGATACCGGTTTGCAAGTGATTATCAATCTTCGTAAATGTCGGTATGTTGCATGAATGAGGTCACACACTGCATAATAATGCATATTAATGCCCTGTAAGCTCTTATAAATGCCTGTAAATGCTTACTTACTCATCACGTACTCCTCTAATCCTTAGTAGCCTTTGCAATTATCTTAATTAAACTTCCTGCGTTCATAAAAACCTTTACCTAACTGTATTTAAATATACATGAGAAAATAAAATGCCGTGAAATATTGAATATCTGCAGAAATTATTCTAGCAGAAAGTCCGCAGAATATCGAGTCCACGAAAAGCAAGCCACGAAGAGCCGAAGGATCAATGTATTAACAATGGATGCCCGTGAGGGTAAAGTTGTGTCTCCGCCGATCAAATAAGATGGCGAGGTCGTACAGTCTAAGTTTTGATATCTGCTGTAGTGGTTGACACAGCTTGACTGAACTTTTAGGATACAACATTCATAATGGGGTTCAGAAAGTAGCTTTTCTAACTTATAAATCTTGAATCGTGAGTTAAGTTTTGATTGGGTGTGACAAAAATTTATAAAGGGAAAACTGATCCCATGATCATTGGTTAGAGTAAAAGGGTTCACCGTTAATTTTTGAACACAATGTAATACAATATCTCTTTAGGTCTGGCCATCAATTTACTTTTTCTAATTACAATCATCTTAAAATGACGTTAAATGTTTTTAAATGCTACCACCTTGGTTTATGATACCATGCCTGCCTATTCGAAAACATTAATCTTACTGTTCACACAGCATGTAGCCAACACATTATGCACTCACACATGTGGTTTTCGACATAAATATTCATTGTAAGTCAGTTCCTGATTTACCTGTGAGTGCCTTTATTTATACACAATAGCCTACAATCCGCCCATGGGGCTCTAAAAAATCTTAATGTCAGTTCGCCAATAAACTTGTACTAGCATTCGTTTGCTTAGAAACCGTGAATGTTAACAACGCACTCCATGCACTATCCTGTAACGCATTTACGAATTTGTCAGAGTTTTTTAGCATATTGTAGTTTGTTATGCTCGTAGTATACTACTTTTCTTGAGATAATGTCTTCGCAAATGGCTTAATGTGAAATTTTATTTTTCGTTTTACTTCAGATGCTGTCATATGGAATCAAAACGAACAATTTCCAGGCTCTAAACTAATTGCAGCTGGAAGAAGCATGCGGGCAACTTTAGCCATCGCTCACATTTTGTAAGACGTCTTTCAAAAGAAAATCATAATATATTTGTTTTGGGTGCTGTTTACTTTCTAGCTTTCAGTCTTCAGACTTCTGGGCATAGTTATACCAAGCAGGTTGCGCGTACGCCACCATATCACGATTAACGATCAACTGTGGGGAGATAAAAACGTGGAGACCATCATTTAGTGTGTGCGCAGATACCAGGTAAACACAGTAGACAGTAGACCAGCATCGAGTGGCAGAATAAACTGAATTAGTGGTGTTTGCATTGATTAAAAATATGGTTTGCCCTCATTTAATCTTCGCAAATATTTTTTCAGTTGCACCAGTTTCTCAGGACGCTACCTTGCTGATTACAGGATTCCAAGCAAACATTTCAGTAAAATTTCATCCGTCGAAATTATATACGCTAAAAACGTGTGTGAAAATAGTCAACCATTGAAGAGTCAAAATTGGCACTGGACGTCGTATGCATAGAGTGAAGCATCAGTGTAAAAAGACACAGTGAAAATAAATAGGCTTTTTACCTCATTTGTTAGACAATTTAAGCTGATTTGGCTCACATCTAAATCATTTTATAAACGCGTTATGTTTCAGTGCAATAAAGACCTAATATTGGAAGAAGTGTTATATTATTTGTGATTGTTTGGGTCGTATGAATTACATTCCCGTAACTTAATCTTTATTTTGCCAAAGACTGCTTAAACATTTTTGAAACAGCTTTTTTTCAAATGTGAACCTTGTCCTATAAACGTAAAATTCTATTAACAAAACGTGGGCCTTATGTTCGGAAAAGTATACGTTACGCGTGTATAGTGGAGTATCACTTCGAGAGAAATTATTAGGTTTCAATAAATAAGGTTTTTAACGTAAAAATCAGAGTTCAGTCTTGGTCACAATATTTATTGACGGTGTCATCAAATTGATGTTATCATCATAACTGTGAGGATATTCAACAGACATGATAATTAAAACAAAACAGAAAAAAATCCAGACTGACAATGCACTGAGAATGTGAATGTGAAAGCAACGGGATTTTCAAATTGGCCAAAGGAAGGTCAATATTGCTCTGAAGATTTTCCTACATAAGGGAAAATCGAAAAGTATAATGCATCCAAGCTATTCCACTAAACACTATCCTGTCATTTATAATGAAAGCATATGCTTAGTTGCACCTGTGCTCAAGGTTTGAAAGAATTAGTTTCTTTGGAATAACATATTTCTTGAACTTATTCCTGATATAATCCATACCTTGAAAACGTTACTGTTATTTTTAATAGATAAAAGGATAAGCCAACCATTTTTAAAAAATAATTAAACATCTTAACGAAGTACTATGCGGTATTTATGCTATATTGACTCGCTTTTATATTAAACATTCAGTTCAATTACTATGACATAGGAAAACGTATTGCTAAACATAAAACAAAATCTTAAATATAATAAGTGCATACAGCTGGTTTTGTTTTGCAGAACTCTAATCTGCCCGCAATGAGGGAAAAATTATACATTTCGTATTTAATACAAAATTATTGGGTTAATAACATAAAATCCTAATAATAACCTCTGCAAATTCGTATAAATTTGAGGGAAATCAGAATATTTTTATACAAGAAGATTGCTTTATCACAGATAACACTTGGGAGAATACTCTTTAAATACTCTGATTACCTGTTATATAGGAGTCTTATGTTGTGCAATTGCTCAGCGAATTAGAAGAAGTAGTCCATTTATGGCTATATTTTCCGTCTTTTAGCTTATTATGTCATTATTACCATTTGTTTAATACATAATACTATTTTAATTTCAGGAGTGACTACAATTATCTGAAACATGCGCGTGTACCGCTATTTTTTTAAATTCAATTAAAGAAGCAATTAACTTTCTTGGCCATGAAAAAATGCATAAAATGTCAAACGCATACATAATAGAATTGCTACAACTTTTGACAGCAGTTAAAGGAAAATTATTAATTAACTGGTGGACGATGAATTTTATTGCTAAAAATCACCACAGGCTTCAAGAAAATTCAATTTTTTGATTTATTCGATATAACGATCATAAAGATTTTTTTAAATTTCCAAAAAGCATCAGACCACACAAATGTTGATCTTTGTATCACATTTAGACTTTTTGACAGATCATTGTTTATTAAATACTCTTTTGAATTTAACTGCATTCTTCCATGCTGTATTCAGCGTAATCACGTAGTAAAAATACAATAATCGGCTAAATATTCTATTGAAAACGTAAGCATCTTTCTCAAAAATGCGACCGCAATCAATTAATGGACGCATATAAATTAAAATAATTTTTAAATGTAGTAGTATTTTATGGACTGGTACCGAATACTGATACTAACATCTGACCATTTTATTAAATTCCTATCAAACCCCATATTTTAGCATTTTTTACCTACTGTGTCTTAATAGAACTATACAAAGCTATAAATGACCACAATAACCCGGAGCGCATAAGGCACACATAAATAACATAAATGTTTGTTGACAATTACGGATAAAAAACAGCAGTTATTATGCAGAAAACTTATAAAATATGGTTACCCTACCGTTTAATAATTTCAGCTGATTGGTTTGCTGCATTTAAATATTAAATAATTGTATGTAAAAGAACGCTTACCCGTCGTAATATTGTGAAAGTATGATTCTTAAAACATACTCTTAAGCCTAACGGGAGTGCGGTGGGCTTTTACGTTAGTATTTAGCTTCCCAGAACTGTCATGTGAAGATAACTACATAGCCTCATTTCGTTGTTGATTTTCAATATAAGAAGCATAAATCACGAGGAACAGTCGGCATTCAATAAAAACCATAATTAATGAGAAAATCAAGAAAGCCCTTTCTATTATACTTCATGTCAGGAACAGGTTTTACTATGCGGTGCATTTGTTTTTTTTGGAACAAGTGTATAAAAACATTCTACCAGAAAGGAAGGCACTTGCCTTTCTTCCTAGTTAATCCATTAAATAGGATTGCTAACAAATTAATAAAAAACTTTAAAATGATTATCAGCGTTTTGTTTTTAATTTTAACCTATCAAGCATGAAGGACTATCTTGTATAGCACAATGATCCTGATATTCGTGCAACAGTATATCTGTTCCAGCAGAAGCATAATGTTTTTTATGTCTCTCGTGTAAATTGAATTGGAAAAATTTTAACATATCAACGTTACAGTTTATGGAATGTTTGGGCTAAATTACATAATCAGACTACGATAACACAACATTGGAAGACTGAATGTCAAAAATTTCAAAATGTCATTATTTTATTTTCTAAACAGAAAACCCCTTTTTATACTTCGCTTAATTAAAGCAAAGAAAGACTTCAAGTAGGACTGCCTCCAACGACCTAACTTGATAGGCGAACATACCAAGGACTTTGTGAGTTTAATGCGGTTCCTATAGATGTTTTTATAATTCGAAGTAATAAAAGGCTCTGGATATGTACATAGAAATGTTGTGTTGGTACACGTATGTTGGACCAAAAGAAACCATTCATCCGATTCTTTACATAGAAAAGAATGGTTTTAGCTTTGCATTTGAAACTGTGGTTAACACATATGATGCGAACGTTTGTATAAGGTTGGGTGACAGCTTGTAAATAGCTTTCTTTGAGTGTATCAAGCTAATGTATACGGACATAGTATTCGCTTCATACCTAAGAAATAAGTGTCATTTCTCAATTAAATTAATAAACTAAAGGGGGTCAGCTAATAAAAACACCGAATAAACAATTTTTAGTTAGCTTTGAGGCAGATGTTTCCCATATTTGTTGGTGGAAACTAAGTCTTTTTCGACACCATCATCATGCCCTGTCAGAGAAAGGGCTGACACATTTTTCAATGGTGAATCAACCGACATTAACTTTCACAAATTCTAGTAACAATGCCTGGAAATAGCTAACAGACAGTGTTTACACGCTTTGTGTGCAGTTTATTGTGGAATAATAAACGGGAACGTTTAGAGACAGGATGTTAAAGGCTTGTCACTGAAATGCTCTCCACTCTGCTTAGGAAAGCAGCAGTGAACCAGAGTCTAAGGTGGACTGCCAGACTGATTTAAAAGTCGCGCTACTTAAATCACGATAGGCATCTATCCACCTTTTAAAAAAAGCAGAAAAACTTTGTCCTGAGCAAAGGAAAGTTGCCATTTTCTGGCGTTCTGGAGAAAGGTCGTACGTAACATTATCGATATTTAACTGGGATCTTGCTGCCGTAACACGCGCACTTTACAACCCCAAGTTCGCAATAATATCCTTTGCCAAAAATATGTAAATATGTGTCAATAAAGCTGAAAACGTGTTAACTTCGTCGTTTCTTTATTTAAGCACTATTTAAAGCGCATGAATATGCTTTAATTATACTTAGTCCAACCATTGTTTTGCTCGGAATTGCCATATCGGCATTATTAAATTAATTTAATAAGAAATGGAAACAAGTTTTGCATTTTTCTTGTGAAGAATGCAGTTCTTATTTAAATGCATGCGTCACAAAATATATCAAACAACATAAGCATATATTTATTATCTATTACGCCGCACAGAAAGGATAAATATGCTTCCACTTATAAATGAGGACTGGTGACAAAGAACAGAGTGGTTTTGGGAACACTAATGCTACTAAGCATGTGCAAAATATTCCAAGTTTCGTTATGAAATTAAAGCAGTAAAAGCTCTAAAACAAAACAATTATGCATCTGTTTGAAAGCATTCAAGTAAAGGATGTGTCAATAATTACTTCGGTGTTTTAATGTAAGCAAATGTGGTATGTCGAAAAACAAGTGAAACTTACAGTGGAAAATGTATAAATGTTCAGCAAATAGTTAATGCATGACACGGGAATAAAGACTATTTAATCAATAAAAGTGGCATTCACAAACCTTCAGGATGATGAATGTAATTGAGTCATATCTCTAATTGTAAGCTTACGCATAACTCTACTCTCAACCACAAAAACATCTCCAAAATTATACCTTTATTCAAAATTTTAGCTTTACACTAGCCCTAATTTTCTTTGAAATGTGCGTTGGGACACTGAAAAGGAGATCACATTTTCCAATTGTTATCTATTTGTTGCCACATCTTGGAAAAGGTAATTCTGTCACTCAAAATTTAATTAGGACCTTATGGTCATGAAGGCACAAGCATAATGTGCGATCCCGCTCAGTGAAACGATTATAGCTCAGCGAGTAATAAAATACCTTATTTCACACCAACCGAACACTAATGCTATCCAATGGGGTTATTACTGTAAGCGTTCTTTGTCGGGTCAGTAGTTTTGCACAATATTACTTTGGCCTTATGGTGACTGGATCGTTGGTTCAAATAACAACTTTCCAAGAGGTGACTGTAAGTGGTATTATGGCAATAAAATATCCCACAGAGTCACCTCATTCTTGCACCCTTCTAGTATCCACAAAACAGTGAGTCAGATCAGTTGGGAATGTGATCGTGCATTTTGGTCGGCATGAAGTAGGGCCGACAGCCCTCGTTGTTCACATATGGGTCCTAGCAACGAGCTGTAGTGAGCCGCCACCAATTAGGTAACGAATACGAACACAAACAGATACACTATAATGCACTATTTTCATTGGTCCCGCTCACCTTTCCTTTCTTTTCTGAGTGGATCTACATTTTGCAGGTTTATAAGGTTTGCCCTAAGAACACTGGATAACTGCAAAATATAGCCCGAAGTGAAAACCGCATCTGAAGGAGAAGATTGCTATTTTAAGCAGTGTCTTGTTAATGCCAAAATAAACCTTCTCGGAGAAAAAACGCAATTTAAATGTATTTTATATATGTAGAACGAACAATACAAGTGTACTGCACATTTAAATGATAACTCACACTCACTAGAAAAAGCTGAAAACAAATTCGGATTTCTCGATGTTCTAAGACAGTGAATGCCTGTCAGAGCATTGCACACATCCGCATACCTCTAAGAAACATATATGAAACAAATTCTACACTACGACAGCACAAGCCTAATTTCTTATTTAAGGTGTACTATTAACAGAAATGTGCCAAAACGAGCAAAAATTAAGTACTCTTATGAATGGAGCTACCGAGTTGATCTTTCTTATCTGTTTCAATTATTTTATCGAAATGGTAACCCTAGAGATTTTGTTCGTCATTACATAAAAAAACAACAGTTCAAAAAAAGGAAACTAAATGGTTTAAATCCCACGTCTGAAACAATTACATGGCAAATCTTTCCTTATATCGGAATGTGCATGAATAAGTTAAAGTACACTTGCGAAAAACTCAAATCAAAATTTCAAATTAAAGACTATTTTATGCATTCAGCTGGTAAACCATTAGGATAGGTTTGGCTATTTTGATAAGAATAGAGTCGTCTCGAACATCCCCCGCTATGCTGTAATGCCGTATATAGTGGACGAAGATGAATATCTGCCTTTAAATGCATCAAAAACATCAGCTGACACCTAAGACGTGAGACTATCGCTCCCAAGTGATGATGTGCTGCCTTTCTAAAGCGCACAACTTTGCCTAGGATATAACTGGCATCATCAAAATCTGTCGCCTCCCCCAAAAAAGGGCCAGAAATGTCCTAAAGCAATGCACACTGCTGAGTCATGCAACAATCAGAACATTGAGTAAGATGCTGTGTACAAACAATTTATAGCAGGATGGAAGTGATTAGAACCAATCAATGCAGAATGATGTATAGGGCTGTGGTTTACTGCCCAAAATGCCGCATATTAAATAAAGCGAATATATCTTACGCAGTTAATTATTAAAAATTTGGAACACATTGGTTCCATCAAGACATTACCAACCGCAAAGATGCCAATGCCCTGTTCTGCAGGTACAGGCACGCATAGTTGTTGTTTTTCAAGAATAAAGAATTTCAATACCTGGTCCATATATCTAAGATATACAGGCACCGGTGCATATAAGTTCCAATATTAATCTGATCCAATAACAGAACATAAGATATATAAACTGAATAAAGGACATATTGTTGTTCGAAATCTCATTCTTGGTATTTTTTAGTCCTGACAGAAGAGAACATTAAACAATAAAATTTAAGCAAACCAATTATAAAGAAATTAAATAATGAGAAGATCAGATTGGATGGTTATGATAGAGTTGGTGACTATTGTGACAAAAGGAAAGGTTTGAATCCTTTTTTATCAACTCCGTTCTGTGATGCCATTTATTTAGCATAGAAGTGACAAATAATAAATCACTGTTCGGACAATTTCAACTATTTCTTGCAACATTACCGGATGCATGCATCTATGTTTTTACGCTTAACGTGTCTTTGAGCGATGTCAAGAATGTTTTGCTATAAATTAAACAATTTAGGTCCCTAAAATAGAATATAAATGTACATACTAAATGTGAATATTTTATTCTTCTCTAGCCTAAAATTACGTTTGTCTGGGGCCAGAAACGCTCTTATCTCCCATATTCAATGATGACTTGTAAGTTTGGCGCGGGTAGTTTAATGTAAAACATATATCGAAGAAATAAAATCCTATTTGACTTAGGATGTCCGAAGGAGTTCACGATGTCCATATTCCATATTCAGAAACATTTGGTAACACAGGGTTGCGTTTTGCATAGTTGAGTAGGCGAATGCGCAATGGTCATAGAGCGTTAAACCTATTGAAATGCATTAAGTAAGTGAGGATGTTTTTTAAAAAGCTTTAATATCTTAGATATGTGTTGTTTTGCACCATATTGGCATTTGATTACTATTAAAAGCAGAAATTATCATTTTTATTGTTTATTGGGATGCTTTTTGTGTTAATTTTAATTGGTTGACACTAAAAGAGGTTTTTTTTTATGTTTGGGATGTAACAGGTTGGGTAAAGGCTAACACAACTACTTCTAACCATTTTGCTTTTTCCAATGTTAATTAATAACCGGTGAGTATCTATGACGAATTTGCTTTTTATCAGTCGCAGCCACAAGAAGGACATAGATTTTATAAGACGGACAGTAATCCAGGGATTATTCTCATATTTTCTTCAGTAATTGGTCTTTAATTTTCAAAGACACAAATATACTTCATATTTTGAAACTTTGAAACTAAAACAAGATATGATCTCACTTAAATTCTCTTGGTTAGCCTCTTTTACAGTTTTCCTTTTGCCCCAAAAATATTAAGAGCAGAAAATTCACACGAGACGAATACCAGTGGACTGTAATAATCCGTTTATCATCGGGATGAACAAGATTTATATCTTCATCCGTGATGGCTGCGCAGCTGAGTGGTTGTAAATCTAGAAAAAAGTGGCTTATTATTCAGAAACCTCAAGGGTTTGAGCATAAGCTATCAATGTCCATATAGTGTGGCCTAACCTGATGGAACCACGATTAAGACACGCTTTCACGACTGGAATCGGTGTCTTCAGCTTTCTGTCAAGCTCAATTAGGAAAAAGTTGGTTAATATATTTTACCTTACACTTTCTGGAAGCATGCTCAAAACTGCAAACTTGCGCATTATATTCGGGTTTGGCACGAATAATTGTAGTTGATGGTATAAAATCACAATCTTAAGAATTTACCTTAATTATTTATTAAGCAGTGGCTTGATATGATTGTGATATCTAAGCTCTACTGTAGGCCGTTTCAAGAGTTTTAATTTAACACCGCCTGATTAAACTAAAAGTTTAATTTTGAAAAAGCGGTAATGAAGGCTGTTTAGAGGTGACTACTCTGTTGCCTATTCCCCACAAATACTGGCAGGATAATAAATGGATTTATATGAGCCATCCGTGGGTATATACGACATGGTGACACAAGAATAGGTGTTCCATCTAAACAAGCCCTGTTTCACGCCTTTCTTTGAATATCATAAAAAGTAAACTAATTCTTTAACGTTGTGAAAATGGTTATGCGTATCAATAAATATCTCCTGATGCGAATAGGGTGGCTTCTTGGTTAGTAATAATATGCAGATTTTCAAGTTCACATTCATCAAATAAGTTCAGCTGAAAGAAAATGATCTCTTTGACTTTTACGTTAATATTGTTCACACCCCCAAAAATGATTTTAAGAACCATACTATATGGGCATTCATATTCAGTTGGGTTTTTAGAATTTGCCGCATTTGTAACTCAACTTAAACTCTTCACAATTCCCTTAAACAAAATTAATGCCGTTTTCCGGCAAACGTCGCATGTTATGCAAGTATTCCCAAGATTCACTAACCTTATGTTTACCTAATCGAAAGTTTCATACACCTTTTGAAGAACTTGAGAGACTGAATGGTCCATTTTTATTCCATAGGTTTATGTTGAAATGCAGCTATTGCAGACAATAAATACAACTGGACTGTCTAACAAAATTCTTGTTAATCACTTACCAAAAGTACCCAGAGTATTATCACGACGATTGACCAAAGAGGTTGCTTAAATGCCCTTGTTATCACACAAGGAAACAAGGATTGTAATTTTTTCGATCAAACAACTACCATAATCATGCACTCTTCTTGGTGACAAAAACATCAATCTTTCAGTGTTATTTTCCCAGATCCTAGTGCATCTCGTCACCTGCATACTGACGGCCTCTGATCCAATGTGGATCGCAATATTTTCTGAATGTCACGCGTTTCGTGATGTCGGAAGATGCATAGACATCAAGTTCGATGTAAATATTTGATGACACCTGAACCAAATGAATACCACTGTCCGATATTTTGGACGTAACAGGAACGTTAAAACGCTAACTTCAGCTTTGCATCTTGCATTTTATGTGAGGCAAACCAGTAAAATAACGTCATGAAAAGTGTGTTCCCATGATCTTGGCTATTTATAGATTTAACGCAAAAATTAAAATTAAGTGTAACTTCTATTCCATGGTCCATTTTCCGCTGATGAGCTTATGCGAAATTTGGCACAAAATATTCATTTCGCTTAAAATCGCTGTGTTTATTTGCACGTCTGATTGTCATTGATAAAACATCCATTTCGGCACATCGAAAGTGCTCTCACCGTCCTAATATACAGTTTATTTCCTCTCATCATATATTTTATTTGAAATTGGAAATGACTTTCATATCGCAAACATTACATTCTTACTATTGTAATATTCATTATGGAGGTGCCATACCCCAATATACTTGAGTTATTTAAGGATACTAATGTTTCAAGGAGCGTACTTGCGGCAATGTAAGAATTACAATTTTAGATACAGAAGCTCATTCTATATGCCCTCATAGATTTAAATATCATTGGCAGAAAACAAGCTTAAAATATTCCTCATTAAACTTAACGCATAAAAGCTTATATTATCATTAGGATTTTTATTTAGAGACAATGTATGTAAGACGTTAGAAAATTGCCTATACGAGTAAGTTTGAGCCTGATCAGCCGATGATCCTAAAGGTCGGGTTTTTCAAATGATATTTTTCATATACTTTACCTAGGGAAACTGAGACATTTATAATTTTAATGAAAACATATGTCACCGTGTTGAAAACCCTTTACGTAAGCTGCGGACCATGTTTAAAACTTTGTGAACCACATTAATAAATATTCAATTTTAAGGCTTTTATTATTGAAGATTTATCGGTCATAAAATGCCATTGTTGGAAGCAAGGTACACTATGTTCATGCATACATTTTTAACAAAACATACTTTGCTACCAAAATGGTATAGAACGAAGATTGTTCGCGTGTTTTCAAGAAACATAAGTTGAATTGATAAAGGCAGTGAATTACAAAAAGAAAAAATTGTACAACTTTAGTAGTCGTTCCTTAAAGAACGATGGATAGAACCTCGCTTAACGGCCAGCCTGCCGACATGATTAAAATATCTCGGGATAAAATCTAACGATAAATAATATTTAAACTATATTATGGTTATTAGTTCAAATCGAAAAAGCATTTAAAATGTGTCTTCCCATTTCACGGTATATCAAATCTATTGTATTAAGAAGAATTATATTCGGTTGCTTGGACAGGAGCTTTATTCGCCAGACGTTTTAAATTCAAGCGTTGAACCATCATCAGAGGCAGTATCAGATACGAGTTATTCGTACACAGAGAGTTGCAGTATTTATAGGATACCGTCGCTATGCTACTGCATGCCTACATAAATTATAGCCCTCCGCCTTCAGCGATGACAACTGCGCTCGGTGCGTTATTTGATAGCCGGCATGTGGGTGGTTATCCGCTGAAATTTCGTCACCCATGTTTGAGAGTGATGATTGCTCGGCCATATGGCTGATCGGCACTGGCTTTGGAAAATGTGTTCGCCTGAACACTCGTCGAGTGGCCGATTGCTCTGGCCAAACTGAGTATCAACAAAGAATACGGGTTCGGTAGGTCATTGCACTTGTTACAAGACTGGGGCTTATAAACCGTGATCCAAGCAACTCAGAGCTCACGTAATTTTCACCTCTTGTGAGAATTTGGGCTTTCATCATCGCCGAAAGAGTTGCGAGTTGACAATTGTCATAATTTCGCCACACTGCTGCCGCGAGTTCGGCAATTCGCGCCCAAAGCAGTTTCCTGGTTTCTCCTACGTAAATGCTTTGTCCACAACAGCAGCATATCTGATAAACATATCCAGATGTTTCTTGCAACGGCAGTGAGTCATCTGGTCTCATTAAAACACTCTGAATGGTAGGCTCCGGTCTGTGTGTGAATCCAACTCTGAGTGGCGCATTCCAGCCATCAAACAATTAACGCACCAGAGGGCAGTCGTGATCTCTGAAAGGTGAGCCGTTAAGTGGCGTTATGTGCAGTAGCATAGCGATGGCATCCTATAAATACTGCAACTCCCTGTGTACGAATAACCGATATCTGATACTGTCTCTGATGATGGGTTCTAGTTAGAAGCTCAAAACGCTAGACGAATGAAGCTCTTGTCCTAGCGATCACATCTACTTATTTCTCAATTTCTTCCTGAGACTTACATTTTTGCTTTTGCTGACAACTCGTTTATATCTTGGTTGTATGTGCGTATATAATCGTTATCTAGACTATGGTATTCAATTACATATATGGGATCGGAAGAAAAATATTCCCAAGCCTATTCATCAAGCTCAAATTTAAAATTGCAGGTTAATAATATAGCCACACGATTTTACGCTATGTTTTTGACATTTGATCTGCGGAATATCATTGTTGTATATGAGTTTGATTTCTATTAAATAAACCTTCAATATTTTCAACGTTAACATATTTGTAAATCTTGCAATATTTTACTCAGTCTAACGTAAACTAGGAACTCATATTGGAAGTTAAAATAATTTTGGTTCACTGATCTCGCTGCAAGCACACAGCGAGTAAAGTTAACAGTTCTGGTTCGCTGACTTAGTCTTAAACTGACCAGGAGGGCAAGAGTTAAATCATAACAAACAACTGTTCAACACAGGAACTTCAAATGTCGGACTTTTTTGATTTCCGGACGCAACACTGATACTGCAGTTAACAGAGATCATACTGGCATTTCAATGCGCAGGTTTTAGCATTCATTCTAATTGGGTGGGCTTACTGACTCAATTTGAATCACTTTTGTTCAAAATTGATGTATTTTTATGTTCAAAGAACATCTGTTGTTACATATGCTCTATTTACAAAGCAAAATACGCAAGGTAGCATGTAACAGAATGAAGTAAAAAAGACCTTTCCGTAGTCTTGAACCCAAGCAACTTTACTTGTTTTGCATATGAACGGTTGCTTAGTTTACTTTGGATTTGCGAATTTTAATAATTGTGTATTTCACAAAAAGCATGTTGCTTGATATAGCACAAAGTAACTACAAAGCATGAACCATAATATATTTATGCAGGGTCAAATATTTTAAGACCAGCAAAGAAATCTGAAAATCCCAGTCTTGCTGAAGGTCCAAACAATTTGCTGATAATTATGTCCAAGTAACTCGGGTTTTGCATGGGCGCCTGCCACCAGGTTGGTAAAGGAAGGCAGTTGTATGAACCGTAAACAGTCATTTGCAGTTAATGTTCACTCTAGTCCCTCGGCAAGTTAAGAGTCTTTAGGCTGATGCCGACGCTTTTGCCCACCGCAATCACCTGTGTATACTTATCTCCTTTTGCCTCTGAGAGACTATTTTAAGTCCTTTAGTATGCATGCGCTAGGCTTTTGCACCAATCCTCATGATTCCGTCTGAGACTAGAATGCATCTGTGAAGCATTCGGTTAGTGGTAACAGCTGTGATGAGCGTGGAGCCTCGTCATGTCCTAGAACATAAACCGTAGGTACTTATGCTTTAATAGTGCTTAAACTAGGAGCTACAGTACGGCTAACGCTAAATTCGAGAAATCCTCCGAAGGTTTTTATACTGTGCATATTGGAAGTTTGTCTTCGCACTTCCTGAACAAGAGTGGTACCTCCACGTTTAAGCATGAGGATGGAGCATGAACCACCAAACACATTTTTACGATATCTAGCTGTAATAACACACTGTGCGCTGACTGATAGCTCATAACACTTATTGTGTCCCTTTTTAACAATATAAAAGCTTTATCATTTGTGTACCTAGTTTTTGACTTTGATTAATCGACCTTTTCGATTAAGTAATATATTCGCGTTTAACGATGCGAATAAGCAATTTTTCTTTTTCGTTTTTATTTTGCTTTATCTACGCCAACCAGGTCCAATGCACAAAAAAACTGGGGGAATTAAACTGCTTCAAGTCCGCTACAATCCTCTGGACCCCAGAGGTGCATGAAGGATTTTGGAATATACATATATATATATATATGAAGACTTTGGTTTTATTTGATTAATTCATGAAAAAATGTGAAAAAATTAACCTTCCTGACATCCATATGAACGCGAGTAGACGCTTTAGGGGAAAGGAGAATAGAAAACGTCCGCGTTTCGAAATAAACTGCGAACCCAGAATTATATAGGAATATTTCATGCATCCCCTTTTCTGAGCTGCTTCCTGGTACTCACATTTTCGCTTTGTCAGACTTACCCATTAAAATGTTTAATTTCACACGGTTCAGGTACAAAATCTTCTTGACCGTCATCCGAAAAGGCAGATCTACAGAATGTAGTTGGTTCATGTATAAAATAACCTTCGGCTGCACAAACAGAACGATGAGACAACTGCATCCACAGGCTTTGTCCTCTGCCTCGTCGTATAAATATGTCTGACGCGTAAAATTCCGCCTATCTCTATTTGATTGTCAATACTGAACTGCAACTGTCGGTAATGCAGCAAATCCAACGTGCCTGTTGACCCTCTGCTCCTTCATATGTTGACTAACCAGTCATTGTAGCACGTTTTAATTTTTAACACGTCAGTCAGCAAGTACTCCATGCCAATCAGCTGACCTTTGGTGGGTTCCCACGCTCTACTTCTCTAACATCAGCTGTTGAAATCATCTGAGTTACTGACGTTTGCTCTTGCTTCCGTCTGGGCTGTTTTGAGCCGAGGTCATAACGGGTGCTACGTGGCAATCATATTACTGACCCAGAATTAACTTTCAAGTATCAATTTGAAGATCAGCTCATAAGCTTAACTGCTGACCCTGGCAACAACTTGGTTTCCATGCTATGAGTTTTCCTTTTCCAAAGAGAGATTGCCCACTGCGGTGATTCTAATCTGGCGTTCGTCTTATTTTTTTGCCAAAGCTATTGCCCCTCTAAGCAGAATACATCACACCATGATTTTGGAAATGGTCTGCCTTAGATCCTTGCCGATTGTACTGTTGTTAGCAGCGGGTATTAGGATGTCAATATTTTTTTTCTGGTGGTGGGCAAAAACAACTACCAAAGGCTTCCAGATTCTTGCCATTGTCTCCGGAGCGCTGTTCACGTACGCGCTCGCGAGCTGAATTTCGGCTTTTCATTGTAACATTAATCACTGTTAGGTGATTTGAGGCACGTGCTTAGGAAGTACTTCGGACAACCATTGATTTCAGGTGGGAAATGCACGCATTTTATTCCCTCCCTCCCTTTCGGCTGCACTCTAGCTTGTTTAATACAATTTGCAAATATGCCTCACATAGCTGCATTTGTAGTGAATAAAACGTTTGCGGATTTCGTTGCATGGATTATGCAGTCAACTCTCCTCTTTAAATGTAAGTAGCGTCCTTAGCCAAACCTGGTTCGGTACATCAACACATCAGCTCTAGTTCTGGATTCTAATAAACCTGAAATACCTCCCAGCCAACTTATGACGAGGAAACAGAGTCATTGGATGGGTCAATTTTACAGCGTGGAATTTGGACTGCCAGGCTACACCGAAGGAAGAGGGCTAGACAAACATGGTTTTTGTACATTTGACAGACTAAAGATCCATGTTATCGCGGCAGTCGTGACTTTGAATACTAGATACTCTGTCCCGTTAGGTTTATCCCTTTAACACCATATCTTATTTCTGTTTTCTGCTACCTTATATCTTCTTGAGCTTTCCGGCAGCCGAAAGCTCATAGGAACCCTTCATTCGCTAATAGATATTGCAGCTGCGCCCTTTTTCATGAGAATTGTCGAACACCTTCTGCCTATGGGTAGCATGGCGGTATCTCTGAACTTTAGAATTCTCAGATTTTCTCGATTTGTTACTTTGAAATTATCCTATGCTGGTAGTGCTACTGTAGCATCATTAATACATTTGGCGCATAGCCTTCTTGCAATCGTCGTCTACCGAATATTTATGAAGTGTGCATTACTATTATATGAAAACGTCTTCATACAAAACCTTAAAAGTGATCAGCATAAGATAAATGTACAGAAAAGTCAGCCTTTTCTGATCAAGACGAAAGTAAGACGGTGTGCAACCAGTATACCCTCAGCGTAGGATACATTTGTTCAGCTTACTCTTGTTCAGTTGTTAAGCGTTTGGTTAAAGTGCAACTTTTCCTAAAAACGTGTACGGCCGGGAGGCGCCACTTTTAGGACTGTACTTATTGACCGTAAACGTAGACGCATAGTGGGCAAATGTTGCATATTCTCTCAATAATATTCGTGGCTATAAAAGTAGCTGTCATATAAATATTTCACTATCACGCTTCTTAAAACTCACTGGCCCTCGTTTATGCTGAACCGTGTTCAAAGAGAACACATCTGAGAAAAAACACAAAGGCATTCTAAAAACACTTGCAGAGACATTTCAGCTGAGAATTGGTTTATGACATTCGCTGTTCGAGCTGTTTAGTTGCCTTTTGCGGAAATAAGTACAGCTGGTGACATAACCAATGAAATCGTTCGCTCATGGCACATGCATGACTTGGCCTCCCAAAAAAAGCGCCAGGATTTCACATAAATAGAAGGGAGTGGTTCAAAGATCACCTGCGAAAATGCCAATTGTGACGTCAAGAAGGAGACATTACAGTTTTACTCTCAGATCACCAGTCTGTCAATCCATACAAACGTTAATTGGCTTGACTGCGAGGTATGAGTTCAAACGTCAGTTGGTAAGCTTCCAAGCCACCCTGTTAAACTAACCGTGTTACTCTGAGGCTTGGATTTCACATGCACCAGAGGAGTTTCTTTGAAAAAGAGCCGAGAAGCCTCTTACGACTTACGTTACCAGCGCCATTTGCGGCATATGTGTTGTGATTTTGAGCGTGATTATGTGCGATGCAAGTGTTGGTGAGTATAAAAGGGTGATGTTGTATAGCCGCTGGTTTTGTACCGCAGATTTTAATGGCAGCCTATGTGTCCGAATAGGCCCATAGACTGAGGCATGGCGTGCGCGGAAAATGCTGACAGATGTGGCAGTATAACAGCAAACAGCCTAATACTTTCAATCGGAGTGTTGATACCACTTGCCTTAATCGATCAAAGACACCCTTCTCGGAAAACAAAAGCTGTGAAATAGAGCTTTATTTTCTCTGCAAACTGTTTTTGACAACTGATTATTTTACTGATTACCTATGCTGATGAATTAAACGAGAAAATGCTGAATACGGAAGCAAGGAACAAGGTTCGTCTGATCGGACGCTGAAACGTAAAAACAGTGAGCACTCCCGTAACTCAAGAATGCATCAAAACTTGTTAAAAGACACCTTAGAAGGTAATGCATACAAGTGCCACAAAACCCAATGACCACGTTAAGCACCCAGTATTAACGCCCAAAAAATTCGTTTGCCTATTTATGCAAACGAAAAATTGTTTGTGGGATTCTATGCAACACCTGCAACTAACAAATGAGTTTCTACGCGCATACACACGTGCAATTGCAGTAAGTAGGCGAGACAAAATATCTCAGAAATTAATGCCTAACTGTAAGTTTATAAGTTTATATAAAAGTATTTAGGCACAGACCGAAAGTTAATATTAATAATTCAGCCGATATCTATCAGCAACGGCAGGGAAACGGCGTAATATTGCTAAGCTGCCAACAGGCAGTCAGTATATTATATTTATATATTGACAGCACAAGTTCTAGCTAAGAGCACAGATACATACTTCGCCGATACTCGGATGCTGCATGGCACAGCTGCGAGAAGTCCCAACGTTCCTTATTTGCTGTCAAATAGATAATCTAAATTTGAAATTTAAGCCATGTAGATTGCAACAGATGAAAAAAAATTAATTTAACAGAAAAAGCACGATGTTTGTGTCTGTCTTTATAAGAAAGACTGAAAATTAATATATTATTCCTGTATTATTTGCCACATCCGTTTAGATGCCAACTGCAGTTATCTTAAAACAATTAAATTGGAATTCATTCAGATAATTGAAGTTGCTCCAAAAAACGGGTTGGCATTTTTGCTGACATTTTGATGACCTTGCTCTCAGCATTCCAACGACGAAATCTTCATGACCTATTCAAATTAAATTTTTAAACAAAGCATACGTTGAGTGAACAGAAGACAGCAAACAACGTAACCTGAAGTCTAAAGGATTATTTCCTACATAAAGAAGCTCCCTATGCAGCCTCATGAATGTGAAAACCCACTGAAGTAGGCATGACCAAGTGACACCATACAAGAATTTGTCGCATTTGTTACAGGTTAAGGAAAGACTTTTCACTACCAAAACCTCAGCAGCTGTCTACCAAATATGTTACATTAACGAAAAGGGTACTTATGTCTAGGAAACTATGCGAAAGTTGCAGACCCACTAACATGAGCACGAAATGGCGACTTGATGTATATACTCAAACCAACTGCTTTTAACCAGTATATTGGAGAAGTCGGTCACTTTTGTTACATTCAAGGAGCGACCAAATTATGCCGAGACACCTCAGAAGAAGGGCGACTCACGCTTGAAGCATGGTATTTAGGTGCTTACCCTTTTAACAGGTATCTAGACCTTAATACAGCATATAAAACCCATGCATAAGTAGATTTATCAAGAGCAAGACATTATGCTCATACTGAACATTAGAATGACTGAGAAACATGACATCGCAGCGATTACACATGAAGTGAAGGCGGATCTACGAGGTGACGATGCGTAAGGAAAGAGGCTGTCTAGCACAACGGTCATCTGTCAAAAGGTTGAGACAGCGGAAGTGGACGACATAGAT
This sequence comes from Schistocephalus solidus, assembly GCA_017591395.1. Classification (NCBI taxonomy): domain Eukaryota; kingdom Metazoa; phylum Platyhelminthes; class Cestoda; order Diphyllobothriidea; family Diphyllobothriidae; genus Schistocephalus; species Schistocephalus solidus. The sequence continues at coordinate 177,726 of WEDG01000476.1, forward strand.
TTGCTCAAAGACCATAGTTCAAACAACCATTATATTTCTAATCGATAATTGGCATTAAAGTCCTTGACAATGGAGATCAATCCAAGCACTTCAAAACGCAGCAATAGTACAGACCTGTTCCAGTAACCAACTTCAATTTCTTCAATGTTTACACTGCAACTCACAACTTCGCAAATTTATAAAAAAGGATACTTTCATAGCCAATCAGAACAAGATATGAGTCTACAGTTTCGGACCATTTGTAGTAAAGACGAAAAAAACAATTTCTTCAGGCAGGTTTATAATAATTATTTTGCAAATTGCACGCCTGAGAACAGCCTCAGAACTCAGAAACCAAAATCTAGGAAATAGACTTTTGAAATTTCAAACGGACTAACTTCCTTCAAATTGTATTTTTATGGAAAACTTTCCTCCATTATATATGTTTGAATTACGATCACAAATTTTTGCTATGCTACAGTCAGAGCTGGAAACTTTTATCGCATATACCATAAAATGAAAATATTACCAAAATATGTCCTGGTGTACCCCCCGGTTAGGTCCACCCACGCATACACTATTGCTTACGTGAGGCTCAAAGCATACTCAGAGCGTTTATAAATGACTTTTATTACTGATATCGGAAATACAGAGGTTCTTAAAAAGGACACTCAAGGCAATCGTCATTTATGGTTCTGTCATCGAACAACAAAGAGAGAGGCACACTTTTAAAAGAAGTACAAGTTCATTTCTCAGCAATTAAATTTTCTTCAATATATTTTAAACCTTTAAAGAGTTGCGATCTTTAATTTCCAGGACATTGGATACAAACGAAATAAAAAACATAAAGGTAGCAGTTAAAAAGAAGATCATGGGATGACTGGAGCAAGCATTTTACCAGCTTTTTTTGGAGATTCTCAGTGGAACTGACCATTGGTTATTGTCGTAGATAAGGCAAGTTGAGTCACATGTGAGGCAGCATTTATAGAAGGCAGTTGCCTTCTAACCACGTATCTTCTATAAATAGCAGTTTAAGCTTTCATAGCCAACAGTGGTTAATGCTTCAATGATTGCCTGTTCGTCCGTATCGGAATATTAAACCATCGAAAATTCACCACTGGTATGATATATGACAGTTTAATCATTCTTAGCTTTGGCTCGCTGATGCCGTCATTCGAAACGGCGTTCGGCGGCGCCCTTCCCACTTGACCAGTGCCCAATATAAATGAGGAGGCGAAAGCGTCTTTAAATGGACTGCCTGAAATTCTCAAGGTAAATGACCATCAGATTATTTAATACCTCTGTGTTAAATTTTTCTGCTCACTGCTCCGCTTTCAACCAAACCGTTTACACAGTAACTAGAGGATCTGAAGGTTCCAGATGATAACGCCACCATGGACACACGATGATGCCCTCTGCAAAACGATATCCAGTCCTCGGACGCACACGCCATTAAAACCAGAACTAATTTGACAAAATGGACTCACGCGCCAAGTAGATCCGACGAACCAAAGTCTACATCGACCGTCAGACTGGCGCTAACAACGTAGCCTCCTTCAAATGCCACCTTGTAGCAACGGCTTCCGGCGACGCAGGACACATTGTTGGTCTAAAAGATTGAGGAAATCCGACGATACGCTGACCGCAACGAAATGAAAGGTTTTTTCTGTGCCCTTTTACGGCTCCTGCCTCAAAGGAACCGTACTGTTGCTCAGCTCTGTTATAAAAATGTTTTTACTCAGATCAACATAGCCGAGAGCGAAAAAAACGCAAATTATTAAAGCACTGGGCCGAGTGACGTGGAAGTGTTTTTACCCACTTATCCACTATTGCCGATTCTACCATCGACCGGTTTCTCCAAATAAGCATGAAAAAATGATGTGGAATTCTATAAGCACCCTGGCCCCTGGCTCATGGCGGAACTTTCAGAAATATTGCAAATGTGACTCCAAGGAAACATTCCTCAGGATTTCAAGGATGCCATCATCTTTTGTCTCGACAACCCAAAAACACACAACCCTGTGATAATCAAAGAGGCATATCGCTGCTCAACACCTTAGGGAAAATTTTCACTCGCTTCTTCTAAAGCATCTGAACGGCCACCTTAATCAGGGACAGCTCCTGAAAAGTCTTTACGGTTTCTGACGACATATTCTGCGCCTCTCGCAAGCTTCAAGAGAAGTGTCTGAAGATGTGAGCTCATCTCTACACAATTTTCCGGGTCTACCAAATCATTTGACTAAGTTAATCGCGAAGGACTGTGGAAAATCAGGCAAAATTTGATATCTTGAGCAGTTCGCGCCCATTGTTTGTCAGCCCCACGACTGGATTTTTGTGCAAGCCACTGACAAGAGGACACATCATAAGCATCCTTGGTGAGCATTCAAGTAAATCAGGGCTGCGTAATGGTTCCCAGCATCTTCAGTCTCACATTCTTTATCATGCTGATGGGCACCTTCAGTGATGTGATCCGCATCGCATACAGAACGTACGGGCAAGCCCAGCGTCGATCACGGAGTGGGACCATCACATACCCTTGTTCATACACTCTCACCATCGCTTCGACAAATTCCGATGGTCCGTCACCTGCTACCTTCACCAACACTAGCAGAGGGGACTCGATCGTAACCTGTCCTCACTGCGATCGCACATTCATTTCACATATGAGCCTGAAGGTCACTTAATAATCCAATCTGAAGGAGACTGGCGAAAAATATGTCTGAAGCAGCAACAAACCAAATAGCGGGGCCTTCACTGTCTTCATTGCCCTCTGAAACTCACCTATCATATGAATCTATCGAGCTACATGTCCATTCCTGACAGCGGAATATTTTGCGATGGAGATACACCTAATATTTATGGCGCACACATCAGCTCACCCATTCCCAGCCCTACTTTCAGCGTGACCATTCGTACCAGAAAACAATCCAGCCGATCCAAAACCTCCGACCTATCCTGCCCTCATTACGACCGCACATGTGCATTACAAATTGGCCTGGACTTTCACTTGTGAATGGATCGCACAGAGACCGGTGAATCAATGCCACGAGCCCCAGCATTCCCCTCTGAAACTCACCTATCATATGAATCTATCGAGCTACATGCCCATTCCTGACAGCGGAATGTTTTGCAATGGAGATACACCTAATATGTATGGCGCACACATCAGCTCTCCCATTCCCAGTCCCTCCTTTGAGCGTGACCATTCGTACCAAAAAAAAATCCAACCGATCCAAAACCTCCGACCTATCCTGCCCTCATTACGACCGCACATGTGCATTACAAATTGGCCTGGACTTTCACTTGTGAATGGATCGCACAGAGACCGGTGCATCAATGCCACGAGCCCCAGCATGCACCTGCTCTATCCGTGATAACTGTCCACACGTTCCAAACTCATTCACACAAATTGCAGCCCTGGTGGGCCAAATATGCCTCCATAAAAACAAGCGTTAAAACATCGTTGGCTATACTGCATTACGCACCCCTCAAAAGCATCATTTACATTACCCATTGCCACGCCCAACACCACATAACATGTGTTTTCAACCACCATCTGTCACGCAGGTTTCAGGTAAGTTCCTTGTCTCCATGCCCTGTCATCCGAGCCTTAGACTATCATGAAGCAGGATTGTTCAGTACAAATTACACAATGACCCCGTAGTCAGCCCATTGTGTTTTGTGTGAAGTGATCGACTAGCCGACTGAGAGTCAGACTGTAATGGCTCCTTCGTGATATGGCCTCTATGGCACTCCTACTACACGGGATTAAAACCATGTGTGGTGGCGCGCTTAGGAGAGAACGCGGTCGTGCCAGACGCCTTCTCCCTATCTCGTCTCAAGGCATCATGAATTGAGCATTACAACGTGCTCATGTTCGGGGAGGTGGTGATAGTGTGGTCCATTTAACGCGCGAATCACCGCGTTTGCTTCCAGCCTTCTGTGAACCACACGGTGGACATCGACGGTCGAAATGTTACATGAACTGCGGGCCGGTAGTTGGCCCAGGCAGTTGTCGTTTTGTTGGTGATTGTGAAAGCAAGGTAAATAGCGCCAACGTTTGGTACATTTAGGAAACACTGATGTTTTTAAGCGGGCATAAGTGGCGCTATTTTAGTATGCTAGTAAGCTTACAGTTAGGTTATTATTCACTACACGTAGTCTCTTATTTTGCCCCAAAATATACAACCGGCTAGTTGATTAAATTGTATAGAAGTTGCATTATTATATCTAAAACATTTCCGCTTACCTTTAGGCTTCAAATATAAATGGCAGCTGAGTCATCTACTTCTATATGAGACCTAATTTAAGGAAGGAGACCACATGGGTAAGAAAGATTTTGAAGGCTAAAAGTCAGTTTTGGCTATTTATCGTCGTTTTTTGCGCTTTTGATGCCTATATTTCTTTTCTTCAAAGTTGTATATCGGTTGAGGATATGCCTTTGAACTAGTGCAGTCTTCGAAGGCTGTAAGTATCCAGGGTTTAATTTAATATAAGAAGTCATTATGTGTGGTGTTTGCAGTGAAATCTCTTGTAGATCAATCCTCTATACTACGTTACTAAGGATCAATGGTCATCAGCTCAACCTGATAAGACTTTACCATTAATATTTGGAGCATATAAGGATTTCTGCAGTCAGTCGATGCTCGAAGGTAGTTCAAGCTTTTCATATCTATCCACCGCATTCATTGCATTACTCTTTATATTTGGAAAGTTATATGATATCTTGAAGATGCAAGTATATTTTTTTCCACTATCTATATTTCTTCTTGATGAGTATTTTGCCAGTTGTATTAAATAAGCACTCTTCCACAGCACTTTGCCTAGCAACCAAATCAATTTTTAAAATAATCCTTCGCCTTTCTGTTTTTGATTGTGGCGAGGAAAGAGAACACGCGTATTTTTAGCGAAATGGTCAGTAACCTAACGGTAGTTGCGCCCTCATTCCACTTATGGGTTCATTTTCTGTACAAAAGAATATCTAAACAGTTTGAACGTTGCTCTTCTCTCCAACTGGTTCCAAACTCAATTTGCAAGATAAGGTAATCGTCAAAGAAAAGTGTTGATAGTGTAGAGTAAAATTAAGTTGCTTGAGCCCTTTTAAAGGTACTTTTCCTAAATATCTAAGTTAAATTTATTTTCCACTGTTTGCGTATAAAATGTAAAAGAAGTTAGCATTATCACGTCGTCAACTTCGTTGGAGCTTTGAGCCAGGTCGAAAACCTATAGGCAATTTGCCGATTCAATTTGGCAAAACGTATTGCTTTCTTCGAAGTAATATTTTAACAAGTTCGCCCTGACAGCAGAAAGGTTTATTGGATGAATAAAGCGCCATGACTCTGTCTCTACGTTGACATCTGTTACAATGTAACGTTATGCAGTCTCTAATGTTTACTTCTATAAGCACAATTTCTTCAGTCAGCTGGGCCATTTAAAGCTTTAATTACGTGAGCTTTCCACCTAGAGGCTAAGAATCGTGCTCAACGAATTTTTTTAAGAGACCGTGAAAATTACTTTAGTTTATTTCGAGGCATTAGGGCTCGCAGGAGCCTTGAAAGCAGGCATTTCGATATAGGTTAACGTACCAGCTTAACTGCTTTTATCCAATAATTTATTTTTACTTCACTTATAAACCTCTTTTATTTTTGGGTGTGTTCCATCATTGTATGATCTGTTTTCCGTTCAATTATCAGTCGGTTCTGTTGCACTTGCTCTTTCGGTTCATAATCCGGTTAAAACTTAACGCCTACATGAATATCCTGTAGAAAAGACGTTTTTTAGCATGAGATGCTTTCGCGCTTCGGTTTCCAAAATTATTTTTAAGCATTGTTTCTGAAACTTGGAAAAAAACCAAGGTTGAGATTTCCCTGTTCTGTATATGTGGTGAATTTTCATTGACTCGCCGTCTCTTGGGTATAGTCTTAAATATAACTTAGTTTGTGTTTAACTGTCTTCCTTGAAATTATTGTTGCTAATTGTTTGACAACTTTTACAACCGGATTTCGTTTTCAATTTTACCGCTTGCTAGCGGTTTTTGCATCAAATATGTGATTAAACGGAACTTTAGTTGCCTGTTTGCCCGGATACTGGGATTTCAGAACCCAAATCCATTAAAGATTGAGTCAAACTGCTGTTGGTAGTACTTTCTTCTAATTTTGTGTTGCACTATCCAAAATGTGTTTAATTATAAGTTTCTCCGTGGATTTTTGATTTGGTTTACGTTTACATGCTGTGCCGATATCTCTGTTGTGCAACATTAGGAGCTTCCATCGACCTTTACCAGGCAACCTGTTGACTGCCCTTTGCTGGTCTATGTTCTTGAATGCGACCTTATTTGACGCTGTTCTGCGGAACCTATCGAGGTACATGGTGTTACTCCACTAGCTTGAGTCTGCCAACTGTAAGCCAGAAGTACTGACAAGTCTGCAGTTTTTTCTTAGCTCTGTGCTCATTTTCGTTTCTGGTTTCACATGATTTTGTTTTCAGGTATGTTGTTAATTCATTTCAGATATGTGGAGATTGATTTTTTGACAATTTCCGAGTCTCCTCATTTGGTGGCGTAATCTCGCTGAAATTTGTGCACACTAATACTATTTCCGAGAGAATTGGATGCTTACGTCTAAATATCTTAATCGCGTAGCATGTATCAGTTTCATTATATTTGAGGGAGATAAATGCGACTTGCCTCTGAATTCCCTATTTAAACATGCGTGTTGTGGTACCAAAAATAATATCTTGGTTTGTTTTAGAGGCCAATTGATATATATATATATATATATATATATATATATTTATATATATATATTGCTAAAAGAAGCGAAGATGCGCGTTCCCGGAAATAAATGAGAAGAAGAGGCGATCACGGGAACCATGGTTTTATTGTCCTGACGTTTCAAAATCAAACAAGATTCCATCGTCGGAGGTAAATATTGTAACGCGCCTCACAGTATTTATAGGTGGTAACACTTCGGCTTATACGGGATTACTAAGGTTTTTGAATTTGCGTAGAGCAGAAAGGCAGGTTGGGGGTGGAGATCCTCAGTCATCATGCTGCTTGATGAGCAGGGTGGTGTTTCATCCTTGGCGATCATCCTTTGCCTGTTCACTGAGTCCCTGGTGGACTGGGGGAGGGCGGGCCGGCATTCGCACGTTGGCAGTAGTCGTCAGTACCCTCATCGACCGAAGCTGCCGCCCCAGGCTGTTAATCTTGGTTGCGATCGCACCACCGTGTGTATTCGCACCTGCCGGATAAGTGGTTGAGCTGGCCGAGGCGATAACTGTTCCTTCGTCAGGTCTGGGTTGTGTTGCGATTGCGTGCGTGTCTGGCATGGACTCACCCATGTTTGGATGCACGTTAGGCCAATGTTCACGTTGGCTCTTTCGATCATTGAGCTGCGTCCGGAGGGCTTGGTAGGCCATTATCATGAACATCAGCTAGCGGTGGGGAGACGATACCCCTTATCTCCGGTTGCCATGTAGACATTGGGAGTCAGGGCACCTATTTTCATGGGAGGAAAACCACATTTTTGACACCTGCCAAACAAAGACCGCGAATTCCTGGAGGCAATGCACCCAGATGAGGCATGAATTAGCAGATATATCGATAAAGATGCCAATTAAAAATTTATAAAGGTTAAGTGGAAGTGGAAACAGCAACTATCGACCCGATAATTTAAAACTCTGGATGTCCATTCGCTTACAATTTAGCCAACCATAGAATTTTATGTAAGGCATTGTTTAAGGTTGACAGTTTTCTGTACATTTCCATTTGTCTGCTGATGAACTGGGACACCATATTTGAGAATATATATATAGGTTGATAATGTGGAACCGACAAAGACATGAAAGACCGGAATGGCCATTTCTGGCTTTTAAGCCGAAATTAGCCAGTCATACGCAATCTTAAGTGTGGAACACCTGGGATTCGAACCCGCGACATTTGGTATTTGAGTCGAATGCTCTACCATTGAGCCACGGGCTCGTTGTTTTGTCGATTGTGATCGGGAATATGATGATAGTGTGTGGCTCACCGATCTACTTTAGGAACATTTATGTTCCGTTGAGCCCTGGATCTCAGGCTAGAGTATTCACAGGCAGTCGCATAGCGACGTGTAGTATTTGTTGATAATGTGGAACCGACAAAGACAAGGGAGACAGGAATGACCATTTCTGGCTTATTAGCCGTCATCAGACAGTCATACCCCAATCCCAAGTTTGGAACACCCGGTGTTCAGGACATCGAACATTGGTGAATTGGTTATCCCATTCGACATTTTGGCGAGAATTTCCAGAGTTAAATCAGGCTAAAGGCGAAAGTCTTTTTTCCTCTTGGTGATTTGGATCACACTAGCTTACGTTACCTATATGTCTGGGGACCACATGAGACTGCATTTTATTTAAAATCGTTAGCATTAACCTATTCAAATTAAACAAATGTAGCGATAAGATGTATGCCTGCTTAATTACTTTACTAGGTAGTCGTTTTAGAAACGTAAAGTTGAGTTGGTCTTTGGTGTAACCAGTGTTTTTCCTGCTGCAAGCCTTGACACATCAACGTATCTTGCATCACGGAGTTCACTATGGTATCTCCTCCTCTCTACTGGATACCAATATGGATTAACGCAAATATGCTTGTAGCAAAGGCACATGAAGACCGACAATGAACATCAACAGGGACCTATAATATTCCGTGGTCTGACCTGTGCTAGCAACTTCCCGACGCAACCTAGCACATGCTAAGAACGCAAACCATGGATTTTGGACGCCATGTTGGGGTTAATCTCAGCCGCCTGCTCATGCAGACTAAGTAGGTATTACCAGCTAAGCACACGTTCAAAGATTTTTACCACGTCAACTGTCTCGACTGCCCGGTTAATTGCTGTGGCATGAGACAAAAACGACTGAGATCGCGTACGTATAAACATAGTGTAGCACTAACGCAGATAGATGTACATGTGCATGTCATCATGAGCATACTCGAAAGTATACATCGTGTAGGCTTTGACAGTGCCAAATTGATCGACCGAGCACGAGAGAGATTGTGAGAAGATACTTTAAGTCAGGTAACCTGACGTCAACTCGATCCACCTTAGGATTATCTTACCGACGCACTACGAGGCCATCAGCTAGAATATAATCGAAAAGAAAGGACCAGTGAAAAGATAATGGAAACTGGGCCTTTTAAGACTTTGTATGAAAGGCGTATCTAAAATATGGTTATCGTTGTCTGTTTGTCACCTATGATGGGCTCACGTACAAGTGCAAAATAGCCTATGATTTAACCATCATTCAGGGAAAGCATCCTACGTTTCCTTCTACGTATTTCTATAGGTGAATGGGCATTACCGTCAAATACCATTGAGAAAAGCTTAGAAAAGACTTTTCAAAACATTACTTACCGCTGTTGCATAAAACCAATTGCGTTGGATTGTTTTTATGTCGTTTAAATACATACCAAAACATACAGAACAAGAAGCTGCTAAAATTTAAAACGTTATGTTTTCTATTCCTCTTAAATATATATCCACGTAACTTCATAAACAAATGTATATATATATATATATATATATATATATATATATATATATATATATATATATATATGGCAACGGAAGTTCGAACTCCTGACTTGTTGGTAGAAGTCCAACGTTGTGTTTATTGCACTAGCCATTGATCAGCTTCGAACGGGGCTAGAGAGAGAGTCCCACAGGATACTGGGACATGTGATTCCCGTAACTGATCGGTGAGCACCTATCCACCATGTTTACTATGCCTGATCGAAACCAAAAAGACAACGAGCTCGTGGAGCAATGGGTTGGAACTTTGGGCTTCTGTTTAACAGGTTGCGAAATCAATCCCCATGTGCCAAACACATCAGGTTGTATAGGGCTGGCTAATGAAGGCTTATAAGTCAGACATTGTCGAACGGTAATTCTACCTAATGATTTACCATATTGGCAATAAATGTACTAGGTAAAAGCCCAGTCACGTCTGTTACGCCGATCTTGTACCGTTGCATGAGACGGCTGTGAGTGCTTCGGCGCATCAGTGGGTTCCCCAGCGTACGACTTGCTTCTTTGTGCGTTATGTATTCCAGTTTTATCCTGCTTTGTTTAATTTCCAAGGAAATTAGTGTGCGAATTTCGACTGTGCACATGAATGACTTTTCGTTTTGCCAGAATATTTTTTTAACATTATAAGGGATGAATTACCAAGAGGTTTCGGGTGGATTTAGTCCCATAACCATTTGATAAGTGCCCACCAAAAATAATGTTGCGTGAATTCGCCGATTTAGAATACAATTTCTATGTTTGGTAACGTGTATTTTAGTATATTACTTTTGATGAAGTTGCCAGTGATTATTAAAGAAATATCCATTTTTCAATCAAATTTATCTCGAGTGTTGTAGGAAGTACTAAGCATCCTAATTTACTTTGTAGAGGTAAACTTAGATTTACACTGAACAAAATAACTGAACATTTTCATATCGAAAAATGCAAACAATTTTCTGCAGTGTGACATACCTGCGATGAATTCAACGATAGATTAATCCTTTTACTGCCGGCATTTACTAGAAATTGAATCGAAATACTTTTACATCTGGTAGGGCACAGTGACGCCTTAACTCTCATTCCCAAAATCAAGATTATCCTCTATTTCTTCTGCTAACGTAAGTGTTTGCAGTCTTGTTTATAGAGACTTATAGCAGTTGCATTACCCCGCCTTTCTTTTGATGTGATTTCTGCGACTAAAATATAACGTTTTGTTGTTTTTTGACCAGACTTTTGCAAAATTTGATACGAATCCCAAATTTTCTTTGTAAAAAGGTTTCTAGAAAATAAAACATCCACATCCTGCATGCAGTACCTTACTTGCGAGTAAAGTGCGAACCCGAACATAGAGGAAATATATAAAATTTCCAAAAGTGTGAAGCAACTTTTGGTTGTAAATTTTCTGAACAATCATGAAATTTGCATATGGTTAATATAAAACGTCGTTGGAATGACATTTACAAAATAACTAAATTCGTCACGCTAGTTTTAACTGACGAAATTCATTCTTCGTAATCACACTTTTGCATTGCATTTCTCCCTGTTATTTATTCAAATGATCTCATTTTATTTATCGCCTGAATTGTATGCATGTATGTATTGCTGTGTATTACTCTGTCACCAATAATTCCCTGGCTTCCTCATTATCATCTGCTCGGTTCATAATAAAAATTGTTTGTCCCTTATTTGGGATCTTATTATAATTTTTGTCTCTCCTCCACAGTTTTACGATAGTTTTTGACTCGTTTCGAAAAAATGGTTCAATCTGTACACTATAAGCAGTGACAAAATGCGTTTCCTGAAGCATGACAAGCCGTTATTTAATGTAAGCCTGCACCTGAAATGAAAACACAGTCAATTAACACATCTTCTAGGTCTTGGCATGCCGAAATCCATGTAGCTAACTACGACCAGCAAAACTGGTAGTTGACTGACTAATACCCTCTTTTGCCATTACATTTTCTGTTGCTGCTATGATCTTTAAGTTTGAACCCACATAGAAGCTAGAAAGCATAACAATAATGTATAAGTATGCTGATCAGCTAGTTGTTTGTCGTCCAACTGTTCTTCTTCAATTTTTGCATATGCATATATTTGGCAGTGGTACACATAACTCCATTCGCTCTTCTATACGTCAAAAATAGAGGATTCCCGCCCTCAGATATTGGTAGGCTATTTCTCCACTGTGCATTTTGCGCTTAGCAGTGTATGCTTTACGAAATAATGTAAGGTATTGAGGCAGACGGCCGCAGACTGGGTAATTAACAATGTGTACCTTAGAGATCTCCTTAATGGAAGCTTGACCATCAGGAAATGATTCCAGTGCAGACTACTAAAGTTCTTTGCACACAGGTCACATTGAAAATAACAGTTTATTTTCCGGAAAGTAAATATGGTAATTGAATGATATGCTTTACAGCTTCATTAAAAGGAAGTAATCAATGCAACAAGAGGCATGTAAGAGGCCACAGTACTCAGCATGCTCTTATAATGTCGATGCTTATTTGAAATAAGCCCCGTTTCATGCCACAAATTAAAGGTGGAAATTAATAAAGAGGTTCATGTTATACGCTATACTGTATAGAACGTTATATATTTCATGAAATTAAACTGTGGAAAGTTCCAGTGTGAGTGTTAGAGAAATTCTTATCAGATGTTTGTTTTAGTTTTAATAAATGTCCTTGAGAAATATAAAATGTTTGGTCAGGCATGTAATTCAGGTAGGTGGAATATGAGAATAATGGTCTTTATTATATACGAAAGGGGCAGAAAATGAATATCACTAGATCATTAAGGTAAGGAATAGTTTTTTAAAATAAGGAAACCTTTGAATGTTTCAATCGACCACTTAAAAATTTAAAAACGTTTGGCCGTTAAGATGTTCGAGTGAGCTTTGTATCAAAATAAGATGACTAATGGCTTATTTATTTTTTATTCCTTTTGACACATTTTCATATTCCTGAAAACAAGGGTGGTCGACGCAGTCACCACCACGTATGGATATGTATGAAATCTCCAGGTTGTCTGCTATTTGAGCACAGAATGCAACGTCTACGAAATTTTCAGTGGCATAATAACCGTCTCTATTGTACTCTTCAATTTTCATTATCTGAATATCCTGCTCAGATTTCGCTTAAACTGTGCCCGAAATACGAATGCATAGTTTCAAGTCACTGTCATTCCTTTTCAATTCTCTTTAGCACGTTTTATAAGATATGTATAAACCTTGCCTTTTTGCATAAAACAACACATGCAGGAAGCCATGCAGTCTTTTTGACAGTTGCCTCAAATATTTTGGCTACTTGTCTCAACAGTATTAACAAGATTTCGTTAAAGTACGGGGAGCATCAAAAACCCCATAGAGTGAAAAGATCCGGTAGAGACTGTATTTCCTTTTATTTTTATTTATAAGCATATTTGTGTCTCCTTTGGAGTTTTGGCGGTCACCAGCTGTACCGTTGATTCTTACTTGCTTGCGTCCTTCTTCCCATACATTGTCCGTTACGTGGTTACAATTGCAAATAAGGACGTCCATATTTGCTTTTCACTTCAGATTTAATTTCATAACAGCTTTATTTACCGAAAGATATAGAGGTTGACATTTTGAAATGCATGTTAATTATGCAAACAGGATGAAATGCATTAAAGAAATCCAACCGTTTAGTACAATACAATCTGTCAATTGAAAAATATTTAGTCAAATTCGAAACTTATCAGATGTGATTAGTTAATCATATCCGACTCAATGCTAAGGATCTTTACTGAAAGTGGCGTCACTGGCAGAAATCCTGCCCTTCAACCTGAAAAGCTAAAACTAAAATTCAATAAAAAATGATCTTATCCAGCAAGTCAAAAAATAACTGTACTTTTTCTTCACACATTTGTTAAATTCCAATACCGTTAATTGTTAATGAAGTACATTATTCTATGGGTTTAAATGCAGTTTATTGGTCAACTTTTTGCTCAACTGAAAACTCTGGTGCTGTTAACCTGGTTGAGGTGCATTAAGCTTTTCAAAGGCAATAGAGATAAAGGAACATTAAATGGTTATTTATGGCTTATCGGCCGTCATCAGCTACCAGTACCCCACCCCAGGTTTTGCTTAACCCAAGGCATGAACCAGTGACCTCTTGCTAAGAAGACAATAGCTCTAACTTGGCAGTGAGTTTTGCTCAATTTGGGGTCATGTATATTAAGCAGATGACGGCCAATAGACCATAGATGGCCATTCCGGTCTCCCTTGTCTTTGTCGGTTCCATTCGATCATATGCTACAAGTCGCTATGCGACCGCCTGCGAGGGCTCTAGTCTGAGCTCCAGGGCACAACGGAACATACATGTTCCTTAAGCAGATCGGTGAGCCCCACACTATCATCATATTCCCTAGCACAACCGAGAAATAAACGAGCCCTTATCTCAATACTAGAGCGCTCGACTCAAACACCACAGGTCGCGTGATTGAATCCCAGGTGTGCCAAACTTGGGATTAAGTATTACTGGCTGATGATGGCTAATAAGCCAGAAATGGCCATTCCAGTCTGCCTTGTCTTTGTCAGTTCCATTTCATCACATGCTACACTTCGCTATGCGACCGGCTGCGGGTTGGCTTTTCTGAGCTTCAGAGCACAACGGAACGTACGTGTTCCTGAAACAGATCGTTGAGCCCCACACTATCATCATATTCCCGATCACAACTGACAAAAAAACGAGCCCGTGGCTCAATGGTAGAGCATTCGACTCGAATATTTAAGGTCGCGGGTTCGAATCCCAGGTGTGGAAGACATGGGATTGGGTATGACTGGCTGATGACGGCTAATAAGCCACAAATGGCCATTCCGGTTTCCCTTGTCTTTATCGATTCCATTTCATCATATGCTACACGTCGCTATTTGACCGCCTGCGAGTTTTCTAGTCTGAGCTCCAGGGCACAATGGAACATAAATTTTTCTTAAGCAGATCGGTGAGCCCCACCCTATCATCATATTCCCGATCACAACCGACAAATCAACGAGCCCGTGATTAATGAAAGTGCGTTCGACTCAAATACCAAAGGTCGCGGGTTCGAATCCCAGGTGTGCTCAATTGAGATTGGGTATGACGGGCTGATGACGGCTAATAAGCCAGAAATGGCCATTCAGTTCTCCCTTGTCTTTATCGGTTCCATTACATCATATGCATCACGTTGCTATGCGACCGCCTAAGAGGGCTCTAGTCTGAGTGCCAGGGCACAACGGAACATACAGGTTCCTTAAGCAGATTGGTGAGCCCAACACTATCATCATATTCCAGATCACAACAGACAAAACAACGAGCCTGTTGCTCAATGGAAGAGCGTTCGACTCGAATATCAAAGGGCTTTGGTTCAAATCCCATTTGTGCCTTATTTGGGATAGGATATGACCGCCTGATGACGGCAAATAAGCCAAAAATGGCCATTCAGGTCTCCCTTGTCTATGTCAGTTTCATTTCATCATATGCTACACGTCGCTTTCCGACCACCTGCAAGGGCTCTAGTCTGAGCTCCAGGGCACAACGGAACAATAGAGATTCCTTAAGCAGATTGGTGAGCCCAACACTGTCATCATATTCCCGATCACAACCAACAAAACAACGAGCCCGTGGCTCAACAGTAGAGCGTTCGACTCAAATACAATAATTCGCGGGTTCGAATCCCAGGTGTGCAACACATTAGATTGGGTATGAATGGCTGATAACGGCTAATAAACCAGAAATGGCCATTCCAGTCTTCCTTGTCCATGGCGGTTCCATTTCATAACATGCTAAACGACGCTATGTGATCACCTGCGTAGGCTCTAGTCTGAGCTCCAGTGCAAAACGGAACATATATGTTCCTTAAGCAGATCGGTAAGCCCCACACTATCATCATATTCCAGATCACAACCGACAAAACAACGAGCCCGCGGTTCATTGATATTGCGTGTGACTCAAATATCAAAGGTCTCGAGTTCAATTCCCAGGTGTGCCACACTTCGGATTGCGTATCACTGGCTGTTGACGGCTAATAAGCCAGAAATGGCCATTCTCGTCTCCCTTGTCTTTGTCAGTTCCATTTTAACATATGCATCACTTCGCTATGGGACCGCCTGCGAGGGCTCTAGTCTGAGCTCCAAGGCACAACGGAACATACAAGTTCCTTAAGCAGATTTGTGAGCCCTAAAATATCATTATATTCCCGATCACAACCGACAAAACCACGTGCCTGTTGCTCAATGGAAGAACGTACGACTCAAATACCAAAGGTCATGGGTTCGAATCCCTTGTGTGCCACATTTGGGATTGGGTATGACTGGTTAATGACGGCTAATAAGCCAGAAATGTCTTTTCAGGTCTCCCTTGTCTTTGTTGGTTCCATTTCATCCTATGCTACACGTCACTATGCGACCGCCTGTGAGGGCTCAAGTCTGAGTTTCAGGGCACACTGGAACATACATGTCCCTTAAGCAGATCGGTGAGCTCCACACTATCTTCATATTCCCGATCACATTCGACAAAACAACGAGCCCGTGACTCAATGGAAGAGCGCTCGACTTAAATACGAAAGGTCTACGGTTCGCGTCCCATGTGCGCCACATTTGGGTTTGGGTATGACTGGCTGATGACGGCTTTTAAGCGAGAAATGGCCTTTCAGATCTACTTGACTTTGTCGGTTCCATTTCGTCATATGCTACACGTGGCCATGCAAACGCCTGCGAGGGCTCTTGTCTGAGATCCAGGGCACAACGCAACATAAAAGTTCATTAAGCAGATTGGTGAGCCCCACACTATCATCATATTCCCGATCACAACCGACAAAACAACGAGCCTGTTGCTCAATGAAAGGGCGTTCGACTCAAATTCTAAAGTTCTCGGGTTCGAATCCCGTGTGTGCCACATTTTGGATTGGGTATAATTGGCCGATGACGGCTAAGAAGCCAGAAATGGCCATTCCGTTCTTCTTTGTGTTTTTCGGTTCCTTTTAATCATTTGCTACACGTCGCTATGCGACAGCCTGCGGGGGCTCTAGTCTGAGCTCCAGGGCACAACGGAACATACATGTTCCTAAAGCTGATCGGCGAGCTTCACACTATCATCATATTCACGATCACAACCGAAAAAACAACGAGCATGTTGCTCAATGGAAGAGCGCTCGACTCAAATACAAAAATTCACGGGTTTCGAATCCCGTGTGTGCCATATTTTGGATTAAGTATGACTGGCTGATGACGGCTTATAAGACAAAACTGGCCACTCAAGTCTCCCTGGTCTTCGTCGTTTCCATTTTATCATATGCTACACGTAGCTATGCGACCACCTGCGAGGGCTCTAGTCTGAGCTCCAGGGCAAAACGGAACATACATGTTCCTTAGACAGATCGGTGAGCTCCACACTATCATCATATTCCCGATCTCAACTGACAAAACCACGAGCCTGTTGCTCAATGGAAGAGCGTTCGAATCAAATACCAAAGTTCGCGGGTTCGAATCCCAGGACAGCCACACTTGGAATTGGGTATGACTGGCTGATGACGGCTTATAAGCCAGAAATGGCCATTCAGTTCTCCCTTGTCTTTATCGGTTCCATTTCATCATATGCTGCACGTCGCTATGCGACCGCCTGCGAGGGCTCTAGTCTGAGCTCAGGGCACAACGGAACATACATGTTCCTTAAGCAGATCGGTGAGCCCCACACTATCATCATATTCCCGATCACAAACGACAAAACAACGAGCCCGTGGCTCAATGGTAGAGCGTTCAATTTAAATACCAAAATGCGTGGGTTCGAATCCCAGGTGTAGCCACACTTCGGGATTGCGTATTACTGGCTGTTGACGGCTAATAAGCCAGAAATGGCAATTCCAGTCTCTCTTGTCTCTGTCGGTTCCATTTCATCATATGCTGCACGTCGATATGCGACCGCCTAGGAGGGCTATAGTCTGAGATCCAGGGCACAACGGAACATACATGTTCCTTAAGCACATCGGTGCGCCACACACTATCATCATATTCCGGATCACAACCGACAAAACAACGAGCCCGTTAAACAATGGTAGAGCATTCGACTCAAAAAACTAAAAGTTCTGGTTTCGAATTCCAGGTGTGCCACACTTGGTTGGGTTTGACTGGCTGATGACGGCTCATAATCCAGAAATGGCCATTCCAATCTCCCTTGTGTTTGTCGGTTCCATTTTATCATATGCTACACGTCGCTATGCGACATCCTGCAAGGGCTCTAGCCTGCATTTCAGGGCACAACGGAACATACATGTTCCTTAAACACATCGGGGAACCTCACACTATCGTCATATTCCCGATCAAAACCGACAAAACAACGAGCAAGTGGCTCAATGGTAGAGCGTTCGACTCAAATACCAAAGGTCGCGGTTTCGAATCCCAGGTTTGCCACATTTGGGATTGCGTATGACTGGCTGATGACGGCTGATAAGCCAGAAATGGCCATTCCAGTCTCCCTTGTCTTTGTCGGTTTGATTTTATCATATGCTGCACGTTACTATGCGACCGCTTGCGAGGGCTCTAGTCTGAGTTCCATTGCACAACGAAAAATACATGTTTTTCTTAAGCAGATCGGTGAGCCCCACACTATCATCATATTCCCGATCAAAAACGGCAAAATAACGAGCCCGTGGCTCAATATTATAGCGTTCAACTCAAATATTATAAGTGGCGTGTTCGAATCACAGGTTGCAACACATGGGATTGGGTATGACTGGATGATGACGGCTTATAAGCCAGAAATGGCCATTCTGGTCTCCTTTGTCTGTCGGTTCCATTTCATTATATGCTACACGTTGCTATGCGACCGCCTGCGAGGGCTCTAGTTTGAGCTCCAGGGCACAACGGAACATAAATTTTTTCTGAAGCAAATAGTTGAGCCACATACTATCATCATATCCCGATCACAACCGTTAAAACAACGAGCCTGTTGCTCAAGCGAAGAGCGTTCGACTCAAATACCAAAGGTATTAGATTGAATCTCATGTGAGCTACATTTGGGATTGGGTATGACTGGTTGATGACGGCCAATAAGCCAGAAATGGCAATTCAGGTCTCCATTGTTTTTTTCCGTTCCATTTCATCATATGCTACATGTCACTATGCGACCGCCTGGTAGGGCTCTAGTCTGCGTTTCAGGGCACAACGGAACATACATGTTCCTTAAGCAGATCGGTGAGCCACACACTATCATCATATTCCCGATGTCAAACGACAAAACAACGAGCCCGTGGCTAATTTATAGTCCGTTCAACTTAAATATCAAAGGTCTCTCGTTCAAGTCGCAGGTGTGCCACACTTCGAATTGCGTATTACTGGCTGTTGACGGCTAATAAGCCAGAAATAACCATTCCAGTCTCTCTTGTCTTTGTCGGTTCCATTTTAATCATATGCTACACGTCGCTATGCGACCGCATGCGAGGGCTCTAGTCTGAGCTCCAGGGCACAACGGAACATACATGTTCCTTGAGAAGATCGGTGAGCCCCACACTCTCATCATATTCCCGATCACAAACGACAAATCAACGAGCCCGTGGCTCAATGGTAGAGCATTCGACTCGAATACTTAAGGTCACGGTTTCTTATCCCAGGTTTGCCACATTTGGGATTGCGTATGACTGGCTGATGACGGCTGATAAGCCAGAAATGGCCATTCCAGTCTCCCTTGTCTTTGTCGGTTTGATTTTATCATATGCTGCACGTTACTATGTGACCGCCTGCGAGGGCTCTAGTCTGAGTTCCATTGCACAACGAAAAATACATGTTTTTCTTAAGCAGATCGGTGAGCCCCACACTATCATCATATTCCCGATCAAAAACGGCAAAATAACGAGCCCGTGGCTCAATATTATAGCGTTCAACTCAAATATTATAAGTGGCGTGTTCGAATCACAGGTTGCAACACATGGGATTGGGTATGACTGGATGATGACGGCTTATAAGCCAGAAATGGCCATTCTGGTCTCCTTTGTCTGTCGATTCCATTTCATTATATGCTACACGTCGCTATGCGACCGCCTGCGATTGCTCTAGTTTGAGCTCCAGGGCACAACGGAACATAAATTTTTTCTGAAGCAAATAGTTGAGCCACATACTATCATCATATCCCGATCACAACCGTTAAAACAACGAGCCTGTTGCTCAAGCGAAGAGCGTTCGACTCAAATACCAAAGGTATTAGATTCGAATCTCATGTGAGCTACATTTGGGATTGGGTATGACTGGTTGATGACGGCCAATAAGCCAGAAATGGCAATTCAGGTCTCCATTGTTTTTTTCCGTTCCATTTCATCATATGCTACATGTCGCTATGCGACCGCCTGGTAGGGCTCTAGTCTGCGTTTCAGGGCACAACGGAACATACATGTTCCTTAAGCAGATCGGTGAGCCACACACTATCATCATATTCCCGATGTCAACCGACAAAACAACGAGCCCGTGGCTAATTTATAGTCCGTTCAACTTAAATATCAAAGGTCTCTCGTTCAAGTCGCAGGTGTGCCACACTTCGAATTGCGTATTACTGGCTGTTGACGGCTAATAAGCCAGAAATAACCATTCCAGTCTCTCTTGTCTTTGTCGGTTCCATTTAATCATATGCTACACGTCGCTATGCGACCGCATGCGAGGGCTCTAGTCTGAGCTCCAGGGCACAACGGAACATACATGTTCCTTGAGAAGATCGGTGAGCCCCACACTCTCATCATATTCCCGATCACAAACGACAAATCAACGAGCCCGTGGCTCAATGGTAGAGCGTTCGACTCAAATACCAAATTTCACGGGTTCAAATCCCAGGTGTGCCACACTTGGGATTGGGTATGACTGGCTGATGACTAATAATAAGCCAGAAATGGCCATTCCGGTCTCCCTTGTCTTTGTCAATTCCATTTCATCATATGCTGCACGTCACTATTAGACCGCCTGCGAAGGCTATAGTCTGAGCTCCAGGGCACAACGGAACATGCATGTTCCTTAAGAAAATCGGTGAGCCCCACACTATCATCATATTCCCGATCACAACCGGCAAAAAAAAAGACGAGCCCGTGACTCAATGAAAGTGCGTTCGACTCAAATACCAAAGGTCGTTGGTTCGAGTGCCAGGTGTGCCACACAATGGATTGGGTATGACTGGCTGATGACTAACAATAAGCCAGAAATGGCCATTCCGGTCTCCCTTGTCTTTTCAGTTCCATTTATTCATATTCTGCACGTCGCTATGCGACCGCCTGCGAGGGCTATAGTCTGAACTCCAGGGAACAACGGAACATGCATGTTCCTTAAGCACATCGGTGAGCCCTACACTTTCATCATATTCCCGATCACAACCGACAAAACAACGAGCCAGTGACTCAATGAAAGAGCGTTCGATTCAAATACCAAAGGTCCGTTTGTTCGATTCCCATGTAAGCCATATTTGGGTTTGGTTATGACTGCCTGATGACGGCTAATAAGCCAAAAATGGCCACTTAAGTCTCCCTGGTCTTTGTCGGTTCCATTTAATCATATGCTACACGTCGCTTTGCGACCGCCTGCGAGGGCTCGTGTATGCGTTTCAGGGCACAACGTAACATACATGTTCCTTAAGCACATCGGTGAGCCCCACACTATCATCATATTCCCGATCACAACCGACAAAACAACATGCCCGTGACTCAATGAAAGAGCGTTCGATTCAAATACCAAAAGTCCGTTTGTTCGATTCCCATGTGAGCAAAATTTGGGTTTGGTTATGACTGCCTGATGACGGCTAATAAGCCAGAAATGGCCATTCCAGTCTCCCTTGTCTGTCGTTTCCATTTCATTTTATGCTACACGTTGCTATGCGACCGCCTGCGTGGGCTCTAGTTTGAGCGCAATGGCACAACGGAATAAATATGTTTTTCTTAAGCAAATAGTTGAGCCATATACTATCACCATATTCCCGATCACAACCATCAAAACAACGAGCCTGTTGCTCAATGGAAGAGCGTTCGACTCAAATACCAAAGGTATTAGATTCGAATCTCATGTGAGCAACATTTGGGATTGGGAATGACTGGCTGATGACGGCTAATAAGCCAGAAATGGCCATTCAGAAGGCCATTTTCTTTTTCCGTTCCATTTCATCATATGCTACACGTCGCTATGCGACCGCATGCAAGGGTTTTAGTCTGCGTTTCAGGGCACAACGGAACATACGTGTTCCTTAAGCACATCGGTGAGCCCCACACTATCATCATATTCCCGATCACAACCGACAAAACAACGAGCCCGTGACTCAATGAAAGAGCGTTCGATTCAAATACCAAAGGTCCGTTTGATCGATTTCCCATGTGAGCCACATTTTGGTTTGGTTATGACTGCCTGATGACGGCTAATAAGCCAGAAATGGCCATTCCAGTCTCCCTTGTCTGTCGTTTCCATTTTATTATATGCTACACGTCGCTATACGACCGCCTGCGAGGGCTCTAGTTTGAGCTCAATGGCACAACGGAATAAACATGTTTTTCTTAAGCAAATAGTTGAGCCATATACTATCATCATATTCCCGATCACAACCATCAAAACAACGAGCCTGTTGCTCAATGGAAGAGCGTTCGACTCAAATACCAAATGTATTAGATTCGAATCTCATGTGGGGCACATTTAGGATTGGTTATGACTGGCTGATGACGGCTAATAAGCCAGAAATGGCCATTCAGGTCGCCATTGTATTTTTCCGTTCCTTTTCATCAAATGCTACACGTCGCTAAGCGACCAAATGCGAGAGCTCTAGTCTGAGCTCCAGGGCACAACGGAACATACATGTTCCTTGAAAAGATCGATGAGCCACACACTCTCATCAAATTCCCGATCACAAACAACAAAACAACGAGCCCGTAGCTCATTGGTAGTGCGTTCAACTCAAATATTAAAAATCTCTCGTTCAAGTCGCAGGTGTGCCACACTTCGGATTGCGTATTACTGGCTGTTGACGGCTTATAAGCCAGAAATGGCCATTCCAGTCTCTCTTGTCTTTGTCGGTTTCATTTCATCATATGCTGCACGTCGCTATGCGACCGCCTGCGAGGGCTATAGTCTGAGCTCCAGGGCACAACGGAACATATATGTTCCTTAAGCACATCGGTGAGCCCCACACTATCATCATATTCCCGATCACAACTGACAAAACAACGAGCCCGTGGCTCAATGGTAGAGCATTCGACTCAAAAACTAAAAGTTCCGGTTTCTAATCCCAGGTGTGCCACACTTGGGACTGGGTTTGACTGGCTGAGGACGGCTGATAAGCCAAAAATGGCCATTCCAGTCTCCCTTGTCTGTCGTTTCCATTTCCTTATATGCTACACGTCGCTATGCGATCGCCTGCGTAGGCTCTTGTTTGAGCTCAATGGCACAACGGAATAAACATGTTTTTCTTAAGCAAATATTTGAGCCATATACTATCATCATATTCCCGATCACAACCATCAAAACAATGAGCCTGTTGCTCAATGGAAGAGCGTTCGACTCAAATACCAAAGGTTTTAGATTCGAATCTCATGTGAGGCACATTTGGGATTGGGTATGACTGGCTGATGACGGCTAATAAGCCAGAAATGGCCATTCAGGTCGCCATTGTCTTTTTCCGTTCCATTTCATCATATGCTACACGTCGCTATGCGACCGCATGCAAGGGTTTTAGTCTGCGTTTCAGGGCACAACGGAACATACGTGTTCCTTAAGCACCTCGGTGAGCCCCACACTATCATCATATTCCTGATCACAACCGACAAAACAACGAGCCCGTGGCTCAATGGTAGAGCATTCGACTCAAAAACTAAAAGTTCCGGTTTCGAATCCCAGGTGTGCCACACTTGGGACTGGGTTTGACTGGCTGATGACGGCTGATTAGCCAGAAATGGCCATTTCAGTCTCCCTTGTCTGTCGTTTCCATTTCCTTATATGCTACACGTTGCTATGCGACCGCCTGCGTGGGCTCTAGTTTGAGCTCAATGGCACAACGAAATAAACATGTTTTTCTTAAGCAAATAGTTGAGCCATATACTATCATCATATTCCCGATCACAACCATCAAAACAACGAGCCTGTTGCTCAATGGAAGAGCGTTCGACTCAAATACCAAATGTATTAGATTCGAATCTCATGTGAGGCACATTTGGGATTGGGTATGACTGGCTGATGACGGCTAATAAGCCAGAAATGGCCATTCAGGTCGCCATTGTCTTTTTCCGTTCCATTTCATCATATGCTACACGTCGCTATGCGACCAAATGCGAGGGCTCTAGTCTGAGCTCCAGGGCACAACGGAACATACATGTTCCTTGAAAAGATCGATGAGCCACACACTCTCATCAAATTCCCGATCACAAACGACAAAACAACGAGCCCGTAGCTCATTGGTAGTGCGTTCAACTCAAATATCAAAAATCTCTCGTTCAAGTCGCAGGTGTGCCACACTTCGGATTGCGTATTACTGGCTGTTGACGGCTAATAAGCCAGAAATGGCCATTCCAGTCTGTCTTGTCTTTGTCGGTTCCATTTCATCATATGCTGCACGTCGCTATGCGACCGCCTGCGAGGGCTATAGTCTGAGCTCCAGGGCACAACGGAACATATATGTTCCTTAAGCACATCGGTGAGCCCCACACTATCATCATATTCCCGATCACAACCGACAAAACAACGAGCCTGTGGCTCAATGGTAGAGCATTCGACTCAAAAACTAAAAGTTCCGGTTTCGAATCCCAGGTGTGCCACACATGGGACTGGGTTTTACTGGCTGATGACGGCTGATTAGCCAGAAATGGCCATTCCAGTCTCCCTTGTCTGTCGTTTCCATTTCCTTATATGCTACACGTCGCTATGCGATCGCATGCAAGGGTTTAAGTCTGCGTTTCAGGGCACAACGGAACATACGTGTTCCTTAAGCACATCGGTGAGCTCCACACTATCATCATATTACCGATCACAACCGACAAAACAACGAGCACGTGACTCAATGAAAGAGCGTTTGATTCAAATTCCAAAGGTCCGTTTGATCGATTCCCATGTGAGCCACATTTTGGTTTGGTTATGACTGCCTGATGACGGCTAATAAGCCAGAAATGGCCATTCCAGTCTCCCTTGTCTGTCGTATCCATTATATTATATGCTTCACGTCGCTATACGACCGCTTGCGAGGGCTCTAGTTTGAGCTCAATGGCACAACGGAATAAACATGTTTTTCTTAAGCAAATAGTTGAGCCATATACTATCATCATATTCCCGATCACAACCATCAAAACAACGAGCCTGTTGCTCAATGGAAGAGCGTTCGACTCAAATACCAAATGTATTAGATTCGAATCTCATGTGAGGCACATTTGGGATTGGGTATGACTGGCTGATGACGGCTAATAAGCCAGAAATGGCCATTCAGGTCGCCATTGTCTTTTTCCGTTCCATTTCATCATATGCTACACGTCGCTATGCGACCAAATGCGAGGGCTCTAGTCTGAGCTCCAGGGCACAACGGAACATACATGTTCCTTGAAAGATCGGTGAGCCCCACACTATCATCAAATTCCAGATCACAAACGACAAAACAACGAGCCCGTAGCTCATTGGTAGTGCGTTCAACTCAAATATCAAAAATCTCCGTTCAAGTCGCAGGTGTGCCACACTTCGGGATTGCGTATGACTGGCTGATGACGGCTAATAAGCCAGAAATGGCCATTCCAGTCTCTCTTGTCTTTGTCGGTTCCATTTCATCATATGCTGCACGTCGCTATGCGACCGCCTGCGAGGGCTCTAGTCTGAGCTCCAGGGCACAACGGAACATACATGTTCCTTAAGCAGATCGGTGAGCCCCACACTATCATCATATTCCCGATCACAACCGACAAAACAACGAGCCCGTGGCTCAATGGTAGAGCGTTCGACTCAAAATACCAAATGTTTCAGGTTCGAATCCCAGGTGTGCCACACTTGGGATTGGGTATGACTGGCTGATGACGGCTAATAAGCCAGAAATGGCCATTCCAGTCTCCCTTGTCTTTGTCGGTTCCATTTCATCATATGCTACACGTCGCTATGCGACCACCTGCGAGGGCTCTAGTCTGAGCTCAACGGCACAACGGAACAAACATGTTCCTTAAGCAGATCGGTGAGCCTCAAACTATCATCATATTCCCGATCACAACCGACCAAATAACGAGCCCGTGGCTCAATGGTAAGGCGTTCGACTCAAATACCAAAGGTTTAGATTTGAATCTCATGTGAGGCACACTTGGGATTGGGTATGACTGGCTGATGACGGCTAATAAGCCAGAAATGGCCATTCCGGTCGCCCTTGTCTTTTGTCGGTTCCATTTCATCATATGCTACACGTCGCTATGCGACCGCCTGCAAGGGCTCTAGTCTGCGTTTCAGGGCACAACGGAACATACATGTTCCTTAAGCACATCGGGGAACCTCACACTATCATCATATTCCCGATCACAACCGACAAAACAACGAGCCCGTGGCTCAATGGTAGAGCATTCGACTCAAAACCAAAGTTCGGGTTTCGAATCCCAGGTGTGCCACACTTGGGATTGGGTATGACTGGCTGATGACGGCTAATAAGCCAGAAATGGCCATTCAGTCTCCCTTGTCTTTGTCGGTTCCATTTCATCATATGCTACACGTCGCTATGCGACCGCCTGCGAGGGCTCTAGTCTGAGCTCTAGGGCACAACGGAATAAACATGTTTTTCTTAAGCAGATCGGTGAGCCATAAACTATCATCATATTCCCGATCACAACCGACAAAACAACGAGCCCGTGGCTCAATGGTAGAGCGTTCGACTCAAATACCAAAGGTCGCGGGTTCGAATCCCATGTGAGCCACACTTGGGATTGGATATGACTGGCTGATGACGGCTAATAAGCCAGAAATGGCCATTCCGGTCTCCCTTGTCTTTTGTCGGTTCCATTTCATCATATGCTACACGTCGCTATGCGACCGCCTGCGAGGGCTCTAGTCTGAGCTCCAGGGCACAACGGAACATACATGTTCCTTAAGCAGATCGGTGAGCCCCACACTATCATCATATTCCCGATCACAACCGACAAAACAACGAGCCCGTGGCTCAATGGTAGAGCGTTCGACTCAAATACCAAAGGTCCTGGTTTCGAATCCCAGGTGTGCCACACTTGGGATTGGGTATGACTGGCTGATGACGGCTCATAAGCCAGAAATGGCCATTCCGGTCTCCCTTGTCTTTGTCGGTTCCATTTCATCATATGCTACACGTCGCTATGCGACCGCCTGCGAGGGCTCTAGTCTGAGCTCCAGGGCACAACGGAACATACATGTTCCTTAAGCAGATCGGTGAGCCCCACACTATCATCATATTCCCGATCACAACCGACAAAACAACGAGCCCGTGGCTCAATGGTAGAGCGTTCGACTCAAATACCAAAGGTCGCGGGTTCGAATCCCAGGTGTGCCACACTTGGGATTGGGTATGACTGGCTGATGACGGCTAATAAGCCAGAAATGGCCATTCAGGTCGCCATTGTCTTTTTCCGCTCCATTTCATCATATGCTACACGTCGCTATGCGACCAAATGCGAGGGCTCTAGTCTGAGCTCCAGGGCACAACGGAACATACATGTTCCTTAAGCAGATCGGTGAGCCCCACACTATCATCATATTCCCGATCACAACCGACAAAACAACGAGCCCGTGGCTCAATGGTAGAGCGTTCGACTCAAATACCAAAGGTCGCGGGTTCGAATCCCAGGTGTGCCACACTTGGGATTGGGTATGACTGGCTGATGACGGCTAATAAGCCAGAAATGGCCATTCCGGTCTCTCTTGTCTTTGTCGGTTCCATTCCATCATATGCTACACGTCGCTATGCGACCGCCTGCGAGGGCTCTAGTCTGAGCTCCAGGGCACAACGGAACATACATGTTCCTTAAGCAGATCGGTGAGCCCCACACTATCATCATATTCCCGATCACAACCGACAAAACAACGAGCCCGTGGCTCAATGGTAGAGCGTTCGACTCAAATACCAAAGGTCGCGGGTTCGAATCCCAGGTGTGCCACACTTGGGATTGGGTATGACTGGCTGATGACGGCTAATAAGCCAGAAATGGCCATTCCGGTCTCCCTTGTCTTTGTCGGTTCCATTTCATCATATGCTACACGTCGCTATGCGACCGCCTGCGAGGGCTCTAGTCTGAGCTCCAGGGCACAACGGAACATACATGTTCCTTAAGCAGATCGGTGAGCCCCACACTATCATCATATTCCCGATCACAACCGACAAAACAACGAGCCCGTGGCTCAATGGTAGAGCGTTCGACTCAAATACCAAAGGTCGCGGGTTCGAATCCCAGGTGTGCCACACTTGGGATTGGGTATGACTGGCTGATGACGGCTAATAAGCCAGAAATGGCCATTCCGGTCTCCCTTGTCTTTGTCGGTTCCATTTCATCATATGCTACACGTCGCTATGCGACCGCCTGCGAGGGCTCTAGTCTGAGCTCCAGGGCACAACGGAACATACATGTTCCTTAAGCAGATCGGTGAGCCCCACACTATCATCATATTCCCGATCACAACCGACAAAACAACGAGCCCGTGGCTCAATGGTAGAGCGTTCGACTCAAATACCAAAGGTCGCGGGTTCGAATCCCAGGTGTGCCACACTTGGGATTGGGTATGACTGGCTGATGACGGCTAATAAGCCAGAAATGGCCATTCCGGTCTCCCTTGTCTTTGTCGGTTCCATTTCATCATATGCTACACGTCGCTATGCGACCGCCTGCGAGGGCTCTAGTCTGAGCTCCAGGGCACAACGGAACATACATGTTCCTTAAGCAGATCGGTGAGCCCCACACTATCATCATATTCCCGATCACAACCGACAAAACAACGAGCCCGTGGCTCAATGGTAGAGCGTTCGACTCAAATACCAAAGGTCGCGGGTTCGAATCCCAGGTGTGCCACACTTGGGATTGGGTATGACTGGCTGATGACGGCTAATAAGCCAGAAATGGCCATTCCGGTCTCCCTTGTCTTTGTCGGTTCCATTTCATCATATGCTACACGTCGCTATGCGACCGCCTGCGAGGGCTCTAGTCTGAGCTCCAGGGCACAACGGAACATACATGTTCCTTAAGCAGATCGGTGAGCCCCACACTATCATCATATTCCCGATCACAACCGACAAAACAACGAGCCCGTGGCTCAATGGTAGAGCGTTCGACTCAAATACCAAAGGTCGCGGGTTCGAATCCCAGGTGTGCCACACTTGGGATTGGGTATGACTGGCTGATGACGGCTAATAAGCCAGAAATGGCCATTCCGGTCTCCCTTGTCTTTGTCGGTTCCATTTCATCATATGCTACACGTCGCTATGCGACCGCCTGCGAGGGCTCTAGTCTGAGCTCCAGGGCACAACGGAACATACATGTTCCTTAAGCAGATCGGTGAGCCCCACACTATCATCATATTCCCGATCACAACCGACAAAACAACGAGCCCGTGGCTCAATGGTAGAGCGTTCGACTCAAATACCAAAGGTCGCGGGTTCGAATCCCAGGTGTGCCACACTTGGGATTGGGTATGACTGGCTGATGACGGCTAATAAGCCAGAAATGGCCATTCCGGTCTCCCTTGTCTTTGTCGGTTCCATTCCATCATATGCTACACGTCGCTATGCGACCGCCTGCGAGGGCTCTAGTCTGAGCTCCAGGGCACAACGGAACATACATGTTCCTTAAGCAGATCGGTGAGCCCCACACTATCATCATATTCCCGATCACAACCGACAAAACAACGAGCCCGTGGCTCAATGGTAGAGCGTTCGACTCAAATACCAAAGGTCGCGGGTTCGAATCCCAGGTGTGCCACACTTGGGATTGGGTATGACTGGCTGATGACGGCTAATAAGCCAGAAATGGCCATTCCGGTCTCCCTTGTCTTTGTCGGTTCCATTCCATCATATGCTACACGTCGCTATGCGACCGCCTGCGAGGGCTCTAGTCTGAGCTCCAGGGCACAACGGAACATACATGTTCCTTAAGCAGATCGGTGAGCCCCACACTATCATCATATTCCCGATCACAACCGACAAAACAACGAGCCCGTGGCTCAATGGTAGAGCGTTCGACTCAAATACCAAAGGTCGCGGGTTCGAATCCCAGGTGTGCCACACTTGGGATTGGGTATGACTGGCTGATGACGGCTAATAAGCCAGAAATGGCCATTCCGGTCTCCCTTGTCTTTGTCGGTTCCATTTCATCATATGCTACACGTCGCTATGCGACCGCCTGCGAGGGCTCTAGTCTGAGCTCCAGGGCACAACGGAACATACATGTTCCTTAAGCAGATCGGTGAGCCCCACACTATCATCATATTCCCGATCACAACCGACAAAACAACGAGCCCGTGGCTCAATGGTAGAGCGTTCGACTCAAATACCAAAGGTCGCGGGTTCGAATCCCAGGTGTGCCACACTTGGGATTGGGTATGACTGGCTGATGACGGCTAATAAGCCAGAAATGGCCATTCCGGTCTCCCTTGTCTTTGTCGGTTCCATTTCATCATATGCTACACGTCGCTATGCGACCGCCTGCGAGGGCTCTAGTCTGAGCTCCAGGGCACAACGGAACATACATGTTCCTTAAGCAGATCGGTGAGCCCCACACTATCATCATATTCCCGATCACAACCGACAAAACAACGAGCCCGTGGCTCAATGGTAGAGCGTTCGACTCAAATACCAAAGGTCGCGGGTTCGAATCCCAGGTGTGCCACACTTGGGATTGGGTATGACTGGCTGATGACGGCTAATAAGCCAGAAATGGCCATTCCGGTCTCCCTTGTCTTTGTCGGTTCCATTTCATCATATGCTACACGTCGCTATGCGACCGCCTGCGAGGGCTCTAGTCTGAGCTCCAGGGCACAACGGAACATACATGTTCCTTAAGCAGATCGGTGAGCCCCACACTATCATCATATTCCCGATCACAACCGACAAAACAACGAGCCCGTGGCTCAATGGTAGAGCGTTCGACTCAAATACCAAAGGTCGCGGGTTCGAATCCCAGGTGTGCCACACTTGGGATTGGGTATGACTGGCTGATGACGGCTAATAAGCCAGAAATGGCCATTCCGGTCTCCCTTGTCTTTGTCGGTTCCATTTCATCATATGCTACACGTCGCTATGCGACCGCCTGCGAGGGCTCTAGTCTGAGCTCCAGGGCACAACGGAACATACATGTTCCTTAAGCAGATCGGTGAGCCCCACACTATCATCATATTCCCGATCACAACCGACAAAACAACGAGCCCGTGGCTCAATGGTAGAGCGTTCGACTCAAATACCAAAGGTCGCGGGTTCGAATCCCAGGTGTGCCACACTTGGGATTGGGTATGACTGGCTGATGACGGCTAATAAGCCAGAAATGGCCATTCCGGTCTCCCTTGTCTTTGTCGGTTCCATTTCATCATATGCTACACGTCGCTATGCGACCGCCTGCGAGGGCTCTAGTCTGAGCTCCAGGGCACAACGGAACATACATGTTCCTTAAGCAGATCGGTGAGCCCCACACTATCATCATATTCCCGATCACAACCGACAAAACAACGAGCCCGTGGCTCAATGGTAGAGCGTTCGACTCAAATACCAAAGGTCGCGGGTTCGAATCCCAGGTGTGCCACACTTGGGATTGGGTATGACTGGCTGATGACGGCTAATAAGCCAGAAATGGCCATTCCGGTCTCCCTTGTCTTTGTCGGTTCCATTTCATCATATGCTACACGTCGCTATGCGACCGCCTGCGAGGGCTCTAGTCTGAGCTCCAGGGCACAACGGAACATACATGTTCCTTAAGCAGATCGGTGAGCCCCACACTATCATCATATTCCCGATCACAACCGACAAAACAACGAGCCCGTGGCTCAATGGTAGAGCGTTCGACTCAAATACCAAAGGTCGCGGGTTCGAATCCCAGGTGTGCCACACTTGGGATTGGGTATGACTGGCTGATGACGGCTAATAAGCCAGAAATGGCCATTCCGGTCTCCCTTGTCTTTGTCGGTTCCATTTCATCATATGCTACACGTCGCTATGCGACCGCCTGCGAGGGCTCTAGTCTGAGCTCCAGGGCACAACGGAACATACATGTTCCTTAAGCAGATCGGTGAGCCCCACACTATCATCATATTCCCGATCACAACCGACAAAACAACGAGCCCGTGGCTCAATGGTAGAGCGTTCGACTCAAATACCAAAGGTCGCGGGTTCGAATCCCAGGTGTGCCACACTTGGGATTGGGTATGACTGGCTGATGACGGCTAATAAGCCAGAAATGGCCATTCCGGTCTCCCTTGTCTTTGTCGGTTCCATTTCATCATATGCTACACGTCGCTATGCGACCGCCTGCGAGGGCTCTAGTCTGAGCTCCAGGGCACAACGGAACATACATGTTCCTTAAGCAGATCGGTGAGCCCCACACTATCATCATATTCCCGATCACAACCGACAAAACAACGAGCCCGTGGCTCAATGGTAGAGCGTTCGACTCAAATACCAAAGGTCGCGGGTTCGAATCCCAGGTGTGCCACACTTGGGATTGGGTATGACTGGCTGATGACGGCTAATAAGCCAGAAATGGCCATTCCGGTCTCCCTTGTCTTTGTCGGTTCCATTTCATCATATGCTACACGTCGCTATGCGACCGCCTGCGAGGGCTCTAGTCTGAGCTCCAGGGCACAACGGAACATACATGTTCCTTAAGCAGATCGGTGAGCCCCACACTATCATCATATTCCCGATCACAACCGACAAAACAACGAGCCCGTGGCTCAATGGTAGAGCGTTCGACTCAAATACCAAAGGTCGCGGGTTCGAATCCCAGGTGTGCCACACTTGGGATTGGGTATGACTGGCTGATGACGGCTAATAAGCCAGAAATGGCCATTCCGGTCTCCCTTGTCTTTGTCGGTTCCATTTCATCATATGCTACACGTCGCTATGCGACCGCCTGCGAGGGCTCTAGTCTGAGCTCCAGGGCACAACGGAACATACATGTTCCTTAAGCAGATCGGTGAGCCCCACACTATCATCATATTCCCGATCACAACCGACAAAACAACGAGCCCGTGGCTCAATGGTAGAGCGTTCGACTCAAATACCAAAGGTCGCGGGTTCGAATCCCAGGTGTGCCACACTTGGGATTGGGTATGACTGGCTGATGACGGCTAATAAGCCAGAAATGGCCATTCCGGTCTCCCTTGTCTTTGTCGGTTCCATTTCATCATATGCTACACGTCGCTATGCGACCGCCTGCGAGGGCTCTAGTCTGAGCTCCAGGGCACAACGGAACATACATGTTCCTTAAGCAGATCGGTGAGCCCCACACTATCATCATATTCCCGATCACAACCGACAAAACAACGAGCCCGTGGCTCAATGGTAGAGCGTTCGACTCAAATACCAAAGGTCGCGGGTTCGAATCCCAGGTGTGCCACACTTGGGATTGGGTATGACTGGCTGATGACGGCTAATAAGCCAGAAATGGCCATTCCGGTCTCCCTTGTCTTTGTCGGTTCCATTTCATCATATGCTACACGTCGCTATGCGACCGCCTGCGAGGGCTCTAGTCTGAGCTCCAGGGCACAACGGAACATACATGTTCCTTAAGCAGATCGGTGAGCCCCACACTATCATCATATTCCCGATCACAACCGACAAAACAACGAGCCCGTGGCTCAATGGTAGAGCGTTCGACTCAAATACCAAAGGTCGCGGGTTCGAATCCCAGGTGTGCCACACTTGGGATTGGGTATGACTGGCTGATGACGGCTAATAAGCCAGAAATGGCCATTCCGGTCTCCCTTGTCTTTGTCGGTTCCATTTCATCATATGCTACACGTCGCTATGCGACCGCCTGCGAGGGCTCTAGTCTGAGCTCCAGGGCACAACGGAACATACATGTTCCTTAAGCAGATCGGTGAGCCCCACACTATCATCATATTCCCGATCACAACCGACAAAACAACGAGCCCGTGGCTCAATGGTAGAGCGTTCGACTCAAATACCAAAGGTCGCGGGTTCGAATCCCAGGTGTGCCACACTTGGGATTGGGTATGACTGGCTGATGACGGCTAATAAGCCAGAAATGGCCATTCCGGTCTCCCTTGTCTTTGTCGGTTCCATTTCATCATATGCTACACGTCGCTATGCGACCGCCTGCGAGGGCTCTAGTCTGAGCTCCAGGGCACAACGGAACATACATGTTCCTTAAGCAGATCGGTGAGCCCCACACTATCATCATATTCCCGATCACAACCGACAAAACAACGAGCCCGTGGCTCAATGGTAGAGCGTTCGACTCAAATACCAAAGGTCGCGGGTTCGAATCCCAGGTGTGCCACACTTGGGATTGGGTATGACTGGCTGATGACGGCTAATAAGCCAGAAATGGCCATTCCGGTCTCCCTTGTCTTTGTCGGTTCCATTTCATCATATGCTACACGTCGCTATGCGACCGCCTGCGAGGGCTCTAGTCTGAGCTCCAGGGCACAACGGAACATACATGTTCCTTAAGCAGATCGGTGAGCCCCACACTATCATCATATTCCCGATCACAACCGACAAAACAACGAGCCCGTGGCTCAATGGTAGAGCGTTCGACTCAAATACCAAAGGTCGCGGGTTCGAATCCCAGGTGTGCCACACTTGGGATTGGGTATGACTGGCTGATGACGGCTAATAAGCCAGAAATGGCCATTCCGGTCTCCCTTGTCTTTGTCGGTTCCATTTCATCATATGCTACACGTCGCTATGCGACCGCCTGCGAGGGCTCTAGTCTGAGCTCCAGGGCACAACGGAACATACATGTTCCTTAAGCAGATCGGTGAGCCCCACACTATCATCATATTCCCGATCACAACCGACAAAACAACGAGCCCGTGGCTCAATGGTAGAGCGTTCGACTCAAATACCAAAGGTCGCGGGTTCGAATCCCAGGTGTGCCACACTTGGGATTGGGTATGACTGGCTGATGACGGCTAATAAGCCAGAAATGGCCATTCCGGTCTCCCTTGTCTTTGTCGGTTCCATTTCATCATATGCTACACGTCGCTATGCGACCGCCTGCGAGGGCTCTAGTCTGAGCTCCAGGGCACAACGGAACATACATGTTCCTTAAGCAGATCGGTGAGCCCCACACTATCATCATATTCCCGATCACAACCGACAAAACAACGAGCCCGTGGCTCAATGGTAGAGCGTTCGACTCAAATACCAAAGGTCGCGGGTTCGAATCCCAGGTGTGCCACACTTGGGATTGGGTATGACTGGCTGATGACGGCTAATAAGCCAGAAATGGCCATTCCGGTCTCCCTTGTCTTTGTCGGTTCCATTTCATCATATGCTACACGTCGCTATGCGACCGCCTGCGAGGGCTCTAGTCTGAGCTCCAGGGCACAACGGAACATACATGTTCCTTAAGCAGATCGGTGAGCCCCACACTATCATCATATTCCCGATCACAACCGACAAAACAACGAGCCCGTGGCTCAATGGTAGAGCGTTCGACTCAAATACCAAAGGTCGCGGGTTCGAATCCCAGGTGTGCCACACTTGGGATTGGGTATGACTGGCTGATGACGGCTAATAAGCCAGAAATGGCCATTCCGGTCTCCCTTGTCTTTGTCGGTTCCATTTCATCATATGCTACACGTCGCTATGCGACCGCCTGCGAGGGCTCTAGTCTGAGCTCCAGGGCACAACGGAACATACATGTTCCTTAAGCAGATCGGTGAGCCCCACACTATCATCATATTCCCGATCACAACCGACAAAACAACGAGCCCGTGGCTCAATGGTAGAGCGTTCGACTCAAATACCAAAGGTCGCGGGTTCGAATCCCAGGTGTGCCACACTTGGGATTGGGTATGACTGGCTGATGACGGCTAATAAGCCAGAAATGGCCATTCCGGTCTCCCTTGTCTTTGTCGGTTCCATTTCATCATATGCTACACGTCGCTATGCGACCGCCTGCGAGGGCTCTAGTCTGAGCTCCAGGGCACAACGGAACATACATGTTCCTTAAGCAGATCGGTGAGCCCCACACTATCATCATATTCCCGATCACAACCGACAAAACAACGAGCCCGTGGCTCAATGGTAGAGCGTTCGACTCAAATACCAAAGGTCGCGGGTTCGAATCCCAGGTGTGCCACACTTGGGATTGGGTATGACTGGCTGATGACGGCTAATAAGCCAGAAATGGCCATTCCGGTCTCCCTTGTCTTTGTCGGTTCCATTTCATCATATGCTACACGTCGCTATGCGACCGCCTGCGAGGGCTCTAGTCTGAGCTCCAGGGCACAACGGAACATACATGTTCCTTAAGCAGATCGGTGAGCCCCACACTATCATCATATTCCCGATCACAACCGACAAAACAACGAGCCCGTGGCTCAATGGTAGAGCGTTCGACTCAAATACCAAAGGTCGCGGGTTCGAATCCCAGGTGTGCCACACTTGGGATTGGGTATGACTGGCTGATGACGGCTAATAAGCCAGAAATGGCCATTCCGGTCTCCCTTGTCTTTGTCGGTTCCATTTCATCATATGCTACACGTCGCTATGCGACCGCCTGCGAGGGCTCTAGTCTGAGCTCCAGGGCACAACGGAACATACATGTTCCTTAAGCAGATCGGTGAGCCCCACACTATCATCATATTCCCGATCACAACCGACAAAACAACGAGCCCGTGGCTCAATGGTAGAGCGTTCGACTCAAATACCAAAGGTCGCGGGTTCGAATCCCAGGTGTGCCACACTTGGGATTGGGTATGACTGGCTGATGACGGCTAATAAGCCAGAAATGGCCATTCCGGTCTCCCTTGTCTTTGTCGGTTCCATTTCATCATATGCTACACGTCGCTATGCGACCGCCTGCGAGGGCTCTAGTCTGAGCTCCAGGGCACAACGGAACATACATGTTCCTTAAGCAGATCGGTGAGCCCCACACTATCATCATATTCCCGATCACAACCGACAAAACAACGAGCCCGTGGCTCAATGGTAGAGCGTTCGACTCAAATACCAAAGGTCGCGGGTTCGAATCCCAGGTGTGCCACACTTGGGATTGGGTATGACTGGCTGATGACGGCTAATAAGCCAGAAATGGCCATTCCGGTCTCCCTTGTCTTTGTCGGTTCCATTTCATCATATGCTAC
This sequence comes from Schistocephalus solidus, assembly GCA_017591395.1. NCBI lineage: Eukaryota > Metazoa > Platyhelminthes > Cestoda > Diphyllobothriidea > Diphyllobothriidae > Schistocephalus > Schistocephalus solidus. Next base: position 214,485 of record WEDG01000476.1, read on the forward strand.
ACGTCGCTATGCGACCGCCTGCGAGGGCTCTAGTCTGAGCTCCAGGGCACAACGGAACATACATGTTCCTTAAGCAGATCGGTGAGCCCCACACTATCATCATATTCCCGATCACAACCGACAAAACAACGAGCCCGTGGCTCAATGGTAGAGCGTTCGACTCAAATACCAAAGGTCGCGGGTTCGAATCCCAGGTGTGCCACACTTGGGATTGGGTATGACTGGCTGATGACGGCTAATAAGCCAGAAATGGCCATTCCGGTCTCCCTTGTCTTTGTCGGTTCCATTTCATCATATGCTACACGTCGCTATGCGACCGCCTGCGAGGGCTCTAGTCTGAGCTCCAGGGCACAACGGAACATACATGTTCCTTAAGCAGATCGGTGAGCCCCACACTATCATCATATTCCCGATCACAACCGACAAAACAACGAGCCCGTGGCTCAATGGTAGAGCGTTCGACTCAAATACCAAAGGTCGCGGGTTCCGAATCCCAGGTGTGCCACACTTGGGATTGGGTATGACTGGCTGATGACGGCTAATAAGCCAGAAATGGCCATTCCGGTCTCCCTTGTCTTTGTCGGTTCCATTTCATCATATGCTACACGTCGCTATGCGACCGCCTGCGAGGGCTCTAGTCTGAGCTCCAGGGCACAACGGAACATACATGTTCCTTAAGCAGATCGGTGAGCCCCACACTATCATCATATTCCCGATCACAACCGACAAAACAACGAGCCCGTGGCTCAATGGTAGAGCGTTCGACTCAAATACCAAAGGTCGCGGGTTCGAATCCCAGGTGTGCCACACTTGGGATTGGGTATGACTGGCTGATGACGGCTAATAAGCCAGAAATGGCCATTCCGGTCTCCCTTGTCTTTGTCGGTTCCATTTCATCATATGCTACACGTCGCTATGCGACCGCCTGCGAGGGCTCTAGTCTGAGCTCCAGGGCACAACGGAACATACATGTTCCTTAAGCAGATCGGTGAGCCCCACACTATCATCATATTCCCGATCACAACCGACAAAACAACGAGCCCGTGGCTCAATGGTAGAGCGTTCGACTCAAATACCAAAGGTCGCGGGTTCGAATCCCAGGTGTGCCACACTTGGGATTGGGTATGACTGGCTGATGACGGCTAATAAGCCAGAAATGGCCATTCCGGTCTCCCTTGTCTTTGTCGGTTCCATTTCATCATATGCTACACGTCGCTATGCGACCGCCTGCGAGGGCTCTAGTCTGAGCTCCAGGGCACAACGGAACATACATGTTCCTTAAGCAGATCGGTGAGCCCCACACTATCATCATATTCCCGATCACAACCGACAAAACAACGAGCCCGTGGCTCAATGGTAGAGCGTTCGACTCAAATACCAAAGGTCGCGGGTTCCGAATCCCAGGTGTGCCACACTTGGGATTGGGTATGACTGGCTGATGACGGCTAATAAGCCAGAAATGGCCATTCCGGTCTCCCTTGTCTTTGTCGGTTCCATTTCATCATATGCTACACGTCGCTATGCGACCGCCTGCGAGGGCTCTAGTCTGAGCTCCAGGGCACAACGGAACATACATGTTCCTTAAGCAGATCGGTGAGCCCCACACTATCATCATATTCCCGATCACAACCGACAAAACAACGAGCCCGTGGCTCAATGGTAGAGCGTTCGACTCAAATACCAAAGGTCGCGGGTTCGAATCCCAGGTGTGCCACACTTGGGATTGGGTATGACTGGCTGATGACGGCTAATAAGCCAGAAATGGCCATTCCGGTCTCCCTTGTCTTTGTCGGTTCCATTTCATCATATGCTACACGTCGCTATGCGACCGCCTGCGAGGGCTCTAGTCTGAGCTCCAGGGCACAACGGAACATACATGTTCCTTAAGCAGATCGGTGAGCCCCACACTATCATCATATTCCCGATCACAACCGACAAAACAACGAGCCCGTGGCTCAATGGTAGAGCGTTCGACTCAAATACCAAAGGTCGCGGGTTCCGAATCCCAGGTGTGCCACACTTGGGATTGGGTATGACTGGCTGATGACGGCTAATAAGCCAGAAATGGCCATTCCGGTCTCCCTTGTCTTTGTCGGTTCCATTTCATCATATGCTACACGTCGCTATGCGACCGCCTGCGAGGGCTCTAGTCTGAGCTCCAGGGCACAACGGAACATACATGTTCCTTAAGCAGATCGGTGAGCCCCACACTATCATCATATTCCCGATCACAACCGACAAAACAACGAGCCCGTGGCTCAATGGTAGAGCGTTCGACTCAAATACCAAAGGTCGCGGGTTCGAATCCCAGGTGTGCCACACTTGGGATTGGGTATGACTGGCTGATGACGGCTAATAAGCCAGAAATGGCCATTCCGGTCTCCCTTGTCTTTGTCGGTTCCATTTCATCATATGCTACACGTCGCTATGCGACCGCCTGCGAGGGCTCTAGTCTGAGCTCCAGGGCACAACGGAACATACATGTTCCTTAAGCAGATCGGTGAGCCCCACACTATCATCATATTCCCGATCACAACCGACAAAACAACGAGCCCGTGGCTCAATGGTAGAGCGTTCGACTCAAATACCAAAGGTCGCGGGTTCCGAATCCCAGGTGTGCCACACTTGGGATTGGGTATGACTGGCTGATGACGGCTAATAAGCCAGAAATGGCCATTCCGGTCTCCCTTGTCTTTGTCGGTTCCATTTCATCATATGCTACACGTCGCTATGCGACCGCCTGCGAGGGCTCTAGTCTGAGCTCCAGGGCACAACGGAACATACATGTTCCTTAAGCAGATCGGTGAGCCCCACACTATCATCATATTCCCGATCACAACCGACAAAACAACGAGCCCGTGGCTCAATGGTAGAGCGTTCGACTCAAATACCAAAGGTCGCGGGTTCCGAATCCCAGGTGTGCCACACTTGGGATTGGGTATGACTGGCTGATGACGGCTAATAAGCCAGAAATGGCCATTCCGGTCTCCCTTGTCTTTGTCGGTTCCATTTCATCATATGCTACACGTCGCTATGCGACCGCCTGCGAGGGCTCTAGTCTGAGCTCCAGGGCACAACGGAACATACATGTTCCTTAAGCAGATCGGTGAGCCCCACACTATCATCATATTCCCGATCACAACCGACAAAACAACGAGCCCGTGGCTCAATGGTAGAGCGTTCGACTCAAATACCAAAGGTCGCGGGTTCGAATCCCAGGTGTGCCACACTTGGGATTGGGTATGACTGGCTGATGACGGCTAATAAGCCAGAAATGGCCATTCCGGTCTCCCTTGTCTTTGTCGGTTCCATTTCATCATATGCTACACGTCGCTATGCGACCGCCTGCGAGGGCTCTAGTCTGAGCTCCAGGGCACAACGGAACATACATGTTCCTTAAGCAGATCGGTGAGCCCCACACTATCATCATATTCCCGATCACAACCGACAAAACAACGAGCCCGTGGCTCAATGGTAGAGCGTTCGACTCAAATACCAAAGGTCGCGGGTTCGAATCCCAGGTGTGCCACACTTGGGATTGGGTATGACTGGCTGATGACGGCTAATAAGCCAGAAATGGCCATTCCGGTCTCCCTTGTCTTTGTCGGTTCCATTTCATCATATGCTACACGTCGCTATGCGACCGCCTGCGAGGGCTCTAGTCTGAGCTCCAGGGCACAACGGAACATACATGTTCCTTAAGCAGATCGGTGAGCCCCACACTATCATCATATTCCCGATCACAACCGACAAAACAACGAGCCCGTGGCTCAATGGTAGAGCGTTCGACTCAAATACCAAAGGTCGCGGGTTCGAATCCCAGGTGTGCCACACTTGGGATTGGGTATGACTGGCTGATGACGGCTAATAAGCCAGAAATGGCCATTCCGGTCTCCCTTGTCTTTGTCGGTTCCATTTCATCATATGCTACACGTCGCTATGCGACCGCCTGCGAGGGCTCTAGTCTGAGCTCCAGGGCACAACGGAACATACATGTTCCTTAAGCAGATCGGTGAGCCCCACACTATCATCATATTCCCGATCACAACCGACAAAACAACGAGCCCGTGGCTCAATGGTGAAACGTTCGACTCAAATACCAAAGGTCGCGGGTTCGAATCCCAGGTGTGCCACACTTGGGATTGGGTATGACTGGCTGATGACGGCTAATAAGCCAGAAATGGCCATTCCGGTCTCCCTTGTCTTTGTCGGTTCCATTTCATCATATGCTACACGTCGCTATGCGACCGCCTGCGAGGGCTCTAGTCTGAGCTCCAGGGCACAACGGAACATACATGTTCCTTAAGCAGATCGGTGAGCCCCACACTATCATCATATTCCCGATCACAACCGACAAAACAACGAGCCCGTGGCTCAATGGTAGAGCGTTCGACTCAAATACCAAAGGTCGCGGGTTCCGAATCCCAGGTGTGCCACACTTGGGATTGGGTATGACTGGCTGATGACGGCTAATAAGCCAGAAATGGCCATTCCGGTCTCCCTTGTCTTTGTCGGTTCCATTTCATCATATGCTACACGTCGCTATGCGACCGCCTGCGAGGGCTCTAGTCTGAGCTCCAGGGCACAACGGAACATACATGTTCCTTAAGCAGATCGGTGAGCCCCACACTATCATCATATTCCCGATCACAACCGACAAAACAACGAGCCCGTGGCTCAATGGTAGAGCGTTCGACTCAAATACCAAAGGTCGCGGGTTCCGAATCCCAGGTGTGCCACACTTGGGATTGGGTATGACTGGCTGATGACGGCTAATAAGCCAGAAATGGCCATTCCGGTCTCCCTTGTCTTTGTCGGTTCCATTTCATCATATGCTACACGTCGCTATGCGACCGCCTGCGAGGCTCTAGTCTGAGCTCCAGGGCACAACGTAACATACATGTTCCTTAAGCAGATCGGTGAGCCCCACACTATCATCATATTCCCGATCACAACCGACAAAACAACGAGCCCGTGGCTCAATGGTAGAGCGTTCGACTCAAATACCAAAGGTCGCGGGTTCGAATCCCAGGTGTGCCACACTTGGGATTGGGTATGACTGGCTGATGACGGCTAATAAGCCAGAAATGGCCATTCCGGTCTCCCTTGTCTTTGTCGGTTCCATTTCATCATATGCTACACGTCGCTATGCGACCGCCTGCGAGGGCTCTAGTCTGAGCTCCAGGGCACAACGGAACATACATGTTCCTTAAGCAGATCGGTGAGCCCCACACTATCATCATATTCCCGATCACAACCGACAAAACAACGAGCCCGTGGCTCAATGGTGGAACGTTCGACTCAAATACCAAAGGTCGCGGGTTCGAATCCCAGGTGTGCCACACTTGGGATTGGGTATGACTGGCTGATGACGGCTAATAAGCCAGAAATGGCCATTCCGGTCTCCCTTGTCTTTGTCGGTTCCATTTCATCATATGCTACACGTCGCTATGCGACCGCCTGCGAGGGCTCTAGTCTGAGCTCCAGGGCACAACGGAACATACATGTTCCTTAAGCAGATCGGTGAGCCCCACACTATCATCATATTCCCGATCACAACCGACAAAACAACGAGCCCGTGGCTCAATGGTAGAGCGTTCGACTCAAATACCAAAGGTCGCGGGTTCCGAATCCCAGGTGTGCCACACTTGGGATTGGGTATGACTGGCTGATGACGGCTAATAAGCCAGAAATGGCCATTCCGGTCTCCCTTGTCTTTGTCGGTTCCATTTCATCATATGCTACACGTCGCTATGCGACCGCCTGCGAGAGCTCTAGTCTGAGCTCCAGGGCACAACGGAACATACATGTTCCTTAAGCAGATCGGTGAGCCCCACACTATCATCATATTCCCGATCACAACCGACAAAACAACGAGCCCGTGGCTCAATGGTAGAGCGTTCGACTCAAATACCAAAGGTCGCGGGTTCGAATCCCAGGTGTGCCACACTTGGGATTGGGTATGACTGGCTGATGACGGCTAATAAGCCAGAAATGGCCATTCCGGTCTCCCTTGTCTTTGTCGGTTCCATTTCATCATATGCTACACGTCGCTATGCGACCGCCTGCGAGGACTCTAGTCTGAGCTCCAGGGCACAACGGAACATACATGTTCCTTAAGCAGATCGGTGAGCCCCACACTATCATCATATTCCCGATCACAACCGACAAAACAACGAGCCCGTGGCTCAATGGTAGAGCGTTCGACTCAAATACCAAAGGTCGCGGGTTCGAATCCCAGGTGTGCCACACTTGGGATTGGGTATGACTGGCTGATGACGACTAATAGGCCAGAAATGGACATTCCGGTCTCCCTTGTTTTTAGCGGTTCCATTTCATCATATGCTACACGTCGCTATGCGTCCGTCTGCGAGGCTCTAGTCTGAGCTTCAGGGCACAACGGAACATACATGTTCCTTAAGCAGATCGGTGAGCACCTCACTATCATCATATTCCCGATCACAACCGACAAAACAACGAGCCCGTGGCTCAATGGTAGAGCGTTCGACTCAAATACCAAAGGTCGCGGGTTCGAATCCCAGGTGTGCCACACTTGGGATTGGGTATGACTGGCTGATGACGGCTAATAAGCCAGAAATGGCCATTCCGGTCTCCCTTGTCTTTTTCGGTTCCATTTCATCATATGCTACACGTCGCTATGCGACCGCCTGCGAGGGCTCTAGTCTGAGCTCCAGGGCACAACGGAACATGCATGTTCCTTAAGCAGATCGGTGAGCCCCACACTATCATCATATTCCCGATCACAACCGACAAAACAACGAGCCCGTGGCTCAATGGTAGAGCGTTCGACTCAAATACCAAAGGTCGCGGGTTCGAATCCCAGGTGTGCCACACTTGGGATTGGGTATGACTGGCTGATGACGGCTAATAAGCCAGAAATGGCCATTCCGGTCTCCCTTGTCTTTGTCGGTTCCATTTCATCATATGCTACACGTCGCTATGCGACCGCCTGCGAGAGCTCTAGTCTGAGCTCCAGGGCACAACGGAACATACATGTTCCTTAAGCAGATCGGTGAGCCCCACACTATCATCATATTCCCGATCACAACCGACAAAACAACGAGCCCGTGGCTCAATGGTGAAACGTTCGACTCAAATACCAAAGGTCGCGGGTTCGAATCCCAGGTGTGCCACACTTGGGATTGGGTATGACTGGCTGATGACGGCTAATAAGCCAGAAATGGCCATTCCGGTCTCCCTTGTCTTTGTCGGTTCCATTTCATCATATGCTACACGTCGCTATGCGACCGCCTGCGAGGGCTCTAGTCTGAGCTCCAGGGCACAACGGAACATGCATGTTCCTTAAGCAGATCGGTGAGCCCCACACTATCATCATATTCCCGATCACAACCGACAAAACAACGAGCCCGTGGCTCAATGGTGAAACGTTCGACTCAAATACCAAAGGTCGCGGGTTCCGAATCCCAGGTGTGCCACACTTGGGATTGGGTATGACTGGCTGATGACGGCTAATAAGCCAGAAATGGCCATTCCGGTCTCCCTTGTCTTTGTCGGTTCCATTTCATCATATGCTACACGTCGCTATGCGACCGCCTGCGAGGGCTCTAGTCTGAGCTCCAGGGCACAACGGAACATACATGTTCCTTAAGCAGATCGGTGAGCCCCACACTATCATCATATTCCCGATCACAACCGACAAAACAACGAGCCCGTGGCTCAATGGTAGAGCGTTCGACTCAAATACCAAAGGTCGCGGGTTCGAATCCCAGGTGTGCCACACTTGGGATTGGGTATGACTGACTGATGACGGCTAATAAGCCAGAAATGGCCATTCCGGTCTCCCTTGTCTTTGTCGGTTCCATTTCATCATATGCTACACGTCGCTATGCGACCGCCTGCGAGGACTCTAGTCTGAGCTCCAGGGCACAACGGAACATACATGTTCCTTAAGCAGATCGGTGAGCCCCACACTATCATCATATTCCCGATCACAACCGACAAAACAACGAGCCCGTGGCTCAATGGTGAAACGTTCGACTCAAATACCAAAGGTCGCGGGTTCCGAATCCCAGGTGTGCCACACTTGGGATTGGGTATGACTGGCTGATGACGGCTAATAAGCCAGAAATGGCCATTCCGGTCTCCCTTGTCTTTGTCGGTTCCATTTCATCATATGCTACACGTCGCTATGCGACCGCCTGCGAGGAGCTCTAGTCTGAGCTCCAGGGCACAACGGAACATACATGTTCCTTAAGCAGATCGGTGAGCCCCACACTATCATCATATTCCCGATCACAACCGACAAAACAACGAGCCCGTGGCTCAATGGTGAAACGTTCGACTCAAATACCAAAGGTCGCGGGTTCCGAATCCCAGGTGTGCCACACTTGGGATTGGGTATGACTGGCTGATGACGGCTTATAAGCCAGAAATGGCCATTCGAGTCTCCCTTGTCTTTGTCGGTTCCATTTCATCATATGCTACACGTCGCTATGCGACCGCCTGCGAGAGCTCTAGTCTGAGCTCCAGGGCACAACGGAACATACATGTTCCTTAAGCGAATCGGTGAGCCCCACACTATCATCATATTCCCGATCACAACCGACAAAACAACGAGCCCGTGGCTCAATGGTAGAGCGTTCGACTCAAATACTAAAGATCGCGGGTTCGAATCCCAGGTGTGCCACACTTGGGATTGGGTATGACTGGCTGATGACGGCTAATAAGCCAGAAATGGCCATTCCGGTCTCCCTTGTCTTTGTCGGTTCCATTTCATCATATGCTACACGTCGCTATGCGACCGCCTGCGAGGGCTCTAGTCTGAGCTCCAGGGCACAACGGAACATACATGTTCCTTAAGCAGATCGGTGAGCCCCACACTATCATCATATTCCCGATCACAACCGACAAAACAACGAGCCCGTGGCTCAATGGTAGAGCGTTCGACTCAAATACCAAAGGTCGCGGGTTCCGAATCCCAGGTGTGCCACACTTGGGATTGGGTATGACTGGCTGATGACGGCTAATAAGCCAGAAATGGCCATTCCGGTCTCCCTTGTCTTTGTCGGTTCCATTTCATCATATGCTACACGTCGCTATGCGACCGCCTGCGAGGGCTCTAGTCTGAGCTCCAGGGCACAACGGAACATACATGTTCCTTAAGCAGATCGGTGAGCCCCACACTATCATCATATTCCCGATCACAACCGACAAAACAACGAGCCCGTGGCTCAATGGTGAAACGTTCGACTCAAATACCAAAGGTCGCGGGTTCCGAATCCCAGGTGTGCCACACTTGGGATTGGGTATGACTGGCTGATGACGGCTAATAAGCCAGAAATGGCCATTCCGGTCTCCCTTGTCTTTGTCGGTTCCATTTCATCATATGCTACACGTCGCTATGCGACCGCCTGCGAGGGCTCTAGTCTGAGCTCCAGGGCACAACGGAACATACATGTTCCTTAAGCGAATCGGTGAGCCCCACACTATCATCATATTCCCGATCACAACCGACAAAACAACGAGCCCGTGGCTCAATGGTGAAACGTTCGACTCAAATACCAAAGGTCGCGGGTTCCGAATCCCAGGTGTGCCACACTTGGGATTGGGTATGACTGGCTGATGACGGCTAATAAGCCAGAAATGGCCATTCCGGTCTCCCTTGTCTTTGTCGGTTCCATTTCATCATATGCTACACGTCGCTATGCGACCGCCTGCGAGAGCTCTAGTCTGAGCTCCAGGGCACAACGGAACATGCATGTTCCTTAAGCAGATCGGTGAGCCCCACACTATCATCATATTCCCGATCACAACCGACAAAACAACGAGCCCGTGGCTCAATGGTAGAGCGTTCGACTCAAATACCAAAGGTCGCGGGTTCGAATCCCAGGTGTGCCACACTTGGGATTGGGTATGACTGGCTGATGACGGCTAATAAGCCAGAAATGGCCATTCCGGTCTCCCTTGTCTTTGTCGGTTCCATTTCATCATATGCTACACGTCGCTATGCGACCGCCTGCGAGAGCTCTAGTCTGAGCTCCAGGGCACAACGGAACATACATGTTCCTTAAGCAGATCGGTGAGCCCCACACTATCATCATATTCCCGATCACAACCGACAAAACAACGAGCCCGTGGCTCAATGGTGAAACGTTCGACTCAAATACCAAAGGTCGCGGGTTCGAATCCCAGGTGTGCCACACTTGGGATTGGGTATGACTGGCTGATGACGGCTAATAAGCCAGAAATGGCCATTCCGGTCTCCCTTGTCTTTGTCGGTTCCATTTCATCATATGCTACACGTCGCTATGCGACCGCCTGCGAGAGCTCTAGTCTGAGCTCCAGGGCACAACGGAACATACATGTTCCTTAAGCAGATCGGTGAGCCCCACACTATCATCATATTCCCGATCACAACCGACAAAACAACGAGCCCGTGGCTCAATGGTGAAACGTTCGACTCAAATACCAAAGGTCGCGGGTTCGAATCCCAGGTGTGCCACACTTGGGATTGGGTATGACTGGCTGATGACGGCTAATAAGCCAGAAATGGCCATTCCGGTCTCCCTTGTCTTTATCGGTTCCATTTCATCATATGCTACACGTCGCTATGCGACCGCCTGCGAGGACTCTAGTCTGAGCTCCAGGGCACAACGGAACATACATGTTCCTTAAGCGAATCGGTGAGCCCCACACTATCATCATATTCCCGATCACAACCGACAAAACAACGAGCCCGTGGCTCAATGGTGAAACGTTCGACTCAAATACCAAAGGTCGCGGGTTCGAATCCCAGGTGTGCCACACTTGGGATTGGGTATGACTGGCTGATGACGGCTAATAAGCCAGAAATGGCCATTCCGGTATACCTTGTCTTTATCGGTTCCATTTCATCATATGCTACACGTCGCTATGCGACCGCCTGCGAGGACTCTAGTCTGAGCTCCAGGGGACAACGGAAAATACATGTTCCTTAAGCAGATCGGTGAGCCCCACACTATCATCATATTACCGATCACAACCGACAAAACAACGAGCCCGTGGCTCAATGCTGGAACGTTCAACTCAAATACCAAAGGTCGCGTGTTCGAATCCCAGGTGTGCCACACTTGGGATTGGGTATGACTGGCTGATGACGGCTAATAAGCCAGAAATGGCCATTCCGGTCTCCCTTGTCTTTGTCGGTTCCATTTCATCATATGCTACACGTCGCTATGCGACCGCCTGCGAGGGCTCTAGTCTGAGCTCCAGGGCACAACGGAACATGCATGTTCCTTAAGCAGATCGGTGAGCCCCACACTATCATCATATTCCCGATCACAACCGACAAAACAACGAGCCCGTGGCTCAATGGTGAAGCGTTCGACTCAAATACCAAAGGTCGCGGGTTCGAATCCCAGGTGTGCCACACTTGGGATTGGGTATGACTGGCTGATGACGGCTAATAAGCCAGAAATGGCCATTCCGGTCTCCCTTGTCTTTGTCGGTTCCATTTCATCATATGCTACACGTCGCTATGCGACCGCCTGCGAGAGCTCTAGTCTGAGCTCCAGGGCACAACGGAACATACATGTTCCTTAAGCAGATCGGTGAGCCCCACACTATCATCATATTCCCGATCACAACCGACAAAACAACGAGCCCGTGGCTCAATGGTGAAACGTTCGACTCAAATACCAAAGGTCGCGGGTTCCGAATCCCAGGTGTGCCACACTTGGGATTGGGTATGACTGGCTGATGACGGCTAATAAGCCAGAAATGGCCATTCCGGTCTCCCTTGTCTTTGTCGGTTCCATTTCATCATATGCTACACGTCGCTATGCGACCGCCTGCGAGGAGCTCTAGTCTGAGCTCCAGGGCACAACGGAACATACATGTTCCTTAAGCAGATCGGTGAGCCCCACACTATCATCATATTCCCGATCACAACCGACAAAACAACGAGCCCGTGGCTCCAATGGTGAAACGTTCGACTCAAATACCAAAGGGTCGCGGGTTCCGAATCCCAGGTGTGCCACACTTGGGATTGGGTATGACTGGCTGATGACGGCTAATAAGCCAGAAATGGCCATTCCGGTCTCCCTTGTCTTTGTCGGTTCCATTTCATCATATGCTACACGTCGCTATGCGACCGCCTGCGAGAGCTCTAGTCTGAGCTCCAGGGCACAACGGAACATGCATGTTCCTTAAGCAGATCGGTGAGCCCCACACTATCATCATATTCCCGATCACAACCGACAAAACAACGAGCCCGTGGCTCAATGGTGAAACGTTCGACTCAAATACCAAAGGTCGCGGGTTCCGAATCCCAGGTGTGCCACACTTGGGATTGGGTATGACTGGCTGATGACGGCTAATAAGCCAGAAATGGCCATTCCGGTCTCCCTTGTCTTTGTCGGTTCCATTTCATCATATGCTACACGTCGCTATGCGACCGCCTGCGAGGAGCTCTAGTCTGAGCTCCAGGGCACAACGGAACATACATGTTCCTTAAACGAATCGGTGAGCCCCACACTATCATCATATTCCCGATCACAACCGACAAAACAACGAGCCCGTGGCTCAATGGTGAAACGTTCGACTCAAATACCAAAGGTCGCGGGTTCGAATCCCAGGTGTGCCACACTTGGGATTGGGTATGACTGGCTGATGACGGCTAATAAGCCAGAAATGGCCATTCCGGTCTCCCTTGTCTTTGTCGGTTCCATTTCATCATATGCTACACGTCGCTATGCGACCGCCTGCGAGGACTCTAGTCCTAGCTCCAGGGCACAACGGAACATACATGTTCCTTAAGCAGATCGGTGAGCCCCACACTATCATCATATTCCCGATCACAACCGAAAAAACAACGAGCCCGTGGCTCAATGGTGAAACGTTCGACTCAAATACCAAAGGTCGCGGGTTCGAATCCCAGGTGTGCCACACTTGGGATTGGGTATGACTGACTGATGACGGCTAATAAGCCAGAAATGGCCATTCCGGTCTCCCTTGTCTTTGTCGGTTCCATTTCATCATATGCTACACGTCGCTATGCGACCGCCTGCGAGAGCTCTAGTCTGAGCTCCAGGGCACAACGGAACATGCATGTTCCTTAAGCAGATCGGTGAGCCCACACTATCATCATATTCCCGATCACAACCGACAAAACAACGAGCCCGTGGCTCAATGGTGAAACGTTCGACTCAAATACCAAAGGTCGCGGGTTCGAATCCCAGGTGTGCCACACTTGGGATTGGGTATGACTGGCTGATGACGGCTAATAAGCCAGAAATGGCCATTCCGGTCTCCCTTGTCTTTGTCGGTTCCATTCCATCATATGCTACACGTCGCTATGCGACCGCCTGCGAGAGCTCTAGTCTGAGCTCCAGGGCACAACGGAACATGCATGTTCCTTAAGCAGATCGGTGAGCCCCACACTATCATCATATTCCCGATCACAACCGACAAAACAACGAGCCCGTGGCTCAATGGTGAAACGTTCGACTCAAATACCAAAGGTCGCGGGTTCCGAATCCCAGGTGTGCCACACTTGGGATTGGGTATGACTGGCTGATGACGGCTAATAAGCCAGAAATGGCCATTCCGGTCTCCCTTGTCTTTGTCGGTTCCATTTCATCATATGCTACACGTCGCTATGCGACCGCCTGCGAGAGCTCTAGTCTGAGCTCCAGGGCACAACGGAACATACATGTTCCTTAAGCGAATCGGTGAGCCCCACACTATCATCATATTCCCGATCACAACCGACAAAACAACGAGCCCGTGGCTCAATGGTGAAACGTTCGACTCAAATACCAAAGGTCGCGGGTTCGAATCCCAGGTGTGCCACACTTGGGATTGGGTATGACTGGCTGATGACGGCTAATAAGCCAGAAATGGCCATTCCGGTCTCCCTTGTCTTTGTCGGTTCCATTTCATCATATGCTACACGTCGCTATGCGACCGCCTGCGAGGGCTCTAGTCTGAGCTCCAGGGCACAACGGAACATACATGTTCCTTAAGCGGATCGGTGAGCCCCACACTATCATCATATTCCCGATCACAACCGACAAAACAACGAGCCCGTGGCTCAATGGTGAAACGTTCGACTCAAATACCAAAGGTCGCGGGTTCGAATCCCAGGTGTGCCACACTTGGGATTGGGTATGTCTGGCTGATGACGGCTAATAAGCCAGAAATGGCCATTCCGGTCTCCCTTGTCTTTGTCGGTTCCATTTCATCATATGCTACACGTCGCTATGCGACCGCCTGCGAGAGCTCTAGTCTGAGCTCCAGGGCACAACGGAACATGCATGTTCCTTAAGCAGATCGGTGAGCCCCACACTATCATCATATTCCCGATCACAACCGACAAAACAACGAGCCCGTGGCTCAATGGTGAAACGTTCGACTCAAATACCAAAGGTCGCGGGTTCGAATCCCAGGTGTGCCACACTTGGGATTGGGTATGACTGGCTGATGACGGCTAATAAGCCAGAAATGGCCATTCCGGTCTCCCTTGTCTTTGTCGGTTCCATTTCATCATATGCTACACGTCGCTATGCGACCGCCTGCGAGGAGCTCTAGTCTGAGCTCCAGGGCACAACGGAACATGCATGTTCCTTAAGCAGATCGGTGAGCCCCACACTATCATCATATTCCCGATCACAACCGACAAAACAACGAGCCCGTGACTCAATGGTGAAACGTTCGACTCAAATACCAAAGGTCGCGGGTTCGAATCCCAGGTGTGCCACACTTGGGATTGGGTATGACTGGCTGATGACGGCTAATAAGCCAGAAATGGCCATTCCGGTCTCCCTTGTCTTTGTCGGTTCCATTCCATCATATGCTACACGTCGCTATGCGACCGCCTGCGAAGAGCTCTAGTCTGAGCTCCAGGGCACAACGGAACATGCATGTTCCTTAAGCGAATCAGTGAGCCCCACACTATCATCATATTCCCGATCACAACCGACAAAACAACGAGCCCGTGGCTCAATGGTAGAACGTTCGACTCAAATACCAAAGGTCGCGGGTTCGAATCCCAGGTGTGCCACACTTGGGATTGGGTATGTCTGGCTGATGACGGCTAATAAGCCAGAAATGGCCATTCCGGTCTCCCTTGTCTTTGTCGGTTCCATTTCATCATATGCTACACGTCGCTATGCGACCGCCTGCGAAGAGCTCTAGTCTGAGCTCCAGGGCACAACGGAACATGCATGTTCCTTAAGCGAGATCGGTGAGCCCCACACTATCATCATATTCCCGATCACAACCGACAAAACAACGAGCCCGTGGCTCAATGGTGAAACGTTCGACTCAAATACCAAAGGTCGCGGGTTCGAATCCCAGGTGTGCCACACTTGGGATTGGGTATGACTGGCTGATGACGGCTAATAAGCCAGAAATGGCCATTCCGGTCTCCCTTGTCTTTGTCGGTTCCATTTCATCATATGCTACACGTCGCTATGCGACC